>JADMLD010000119.1:0-51898 GCA_017589585.1 Phylloscopus whistleri
AAAACCCATGAAAACCCATGGAAACCCATGGAAATCCATGGAAATCCATGGAAACCCACCAAAACTCTGAGAGCTGCTCCAGCAGAGTTCCTGGATCCGAAATTCCCACAAAAAACAACTTTGGATTTGGGAAGTCCATCAAAAACTCAAAATAAAAAATGGGATAAAAACCTTGGAATTTTGGGTGGGTGAAATGCGGAGACATGGGAACGGCCAAGGTTTCCTCACATTTTTTTCCGAGGAAAGTTGGGAATTTGGGAGCTCACCTGGCGGCACCTCGTAGATGTCATCGCCTCCCAGCTCCATCTCCTCGGGATTCAGGGTGGAGTTTTGGGAATTGTTCATGGAATCGGAGCTGTCCCGGTCCTTGGAGAGCTCCTCCTCATCCTCCTCGTCCTCCTCATCCTCATCGCAGGGAATGGTCAGGGAGCTCAGGTCTGCCGGGAAACGGGGAAAATGGGATGGGAAAGTGGGAATTCCAGAATTCCCACCCCTGATTCCAGAGGGGTGGGATGGAGATGGAAATCCTGCGCCTGAGAAGGGGCGAAAGTCCAAGGAAGAACTCGAGGAAAGATGGAAAATCCCAGGGAATGGCCCCAAATTCAGGGATGAAGGGACGGAGCCAGGGGGTTCCAGAGCTTGTGGAAAGTTCCAGAGGGTTCCTGGAATTTTCTCAGCCTCCAGCTGGAGCAACTCCCCACAAACCCAGCGGGGAGAGAGGGAAAACGGGATGAAAAGTGGGAATTCTCCCAATTCCAGAGGGATGGGATCGAGCTCCAAACCCTACACCAGAGAACGGGGGAAAAAAAACCCAAGGAAAAACCCAAGGAAAGATGGAAAATCCCAGGGAATGACCCCAAATTCCATGTGGGCCTGAAGGGGATGGAGCCTGGGAAGCTGCCTGAGGATTCCAGAGAATTTCTGGAATTTTCTCAGTCTCCAGCTGGAGCAACGCCCCACAACCCCGGCTGTGGATGGAGGGAAAGCCCCGACCCAGGTGGGAAAACGCTTCCCAAAGATCCCAAAAACCGGGAGCCGCTCCAGGCACTCACCCTTGAGCAGGAACTGGATTTGCTCCACCCAATCCTGGGCCTCGGCCGGGCTCGGGGCTGTGAACTGCCGGGAGAATCCGTTAGGCCGGGATTTGGGATTTGGGATTTGGGATGAGGAGATAGGGATCCACCGTTCCCAACCCTGGGGCACTGGGAAAAGCCATTCCCGGGATTTATCTCCCGGCTCCGAGTGGGAGCGGAGCATAGCCAGTATATCCCAGGTGAGATGGAATCCCTGGAAATCCATGGAAATCCATGGAAATCCATGGAAATCCATGGAAACGCATGGAAACCCATGGAAACTCATGGAAACCCATAGAAACCCATGGAAACTCATGGAAATCCATGGAAATCCATGGAAACTCATGAAAACCCATGGAAATCCATGGAAATCCATGGAAACCCATGGAAACCCATGGAAACTCATGGAAATCCATGGAAACCCATAGAAATCCATGGAAACTCATGAAAACCCATAGAAATCCATGGAAATGGATGGAAACCCATGGAAATCCATGGAAACCCATGGAAATCCATGGAAATGGATGGAAACCCATGGAAATCTGTGGAAACCCATGGAAATCCATGGAAACTCTAGCCAGGCTATCCCAGGAAAGCTGCCAGGCCTAATCCATGGAAATCCATGGAAATCCATGGAAATCCATTCCCAGTCCCCCCCACAAAATTCCCATTTCCCCCCAAATATTTTCATTTTCCCCCCAAATTCCCATTTGTTTCCTCCGAAATTCCCATTTTCCTCCCCCAAATTCCCGTTCTCCCACCGTTTCCCACCTCGTAGGAGCGTTTCCCGGGGCACAGCAGCTGGAAGCAGCATTTTTTCCGGGAATCTTTCCGGAGCTGGGAATCCAGGTGGGCCTGGTAGCGCTCGATGGGAAAGGAGCCTTTGGGCTGCTTGCCTGGGAAAAGGGAATTGGGCAAAAATTTGGGATTTTCCAGCTTTTTTTCTACCCTTGGATGTGGCGTGGGGGCAGGGGGGTTTATCCATGGAGGGAAACTGAGGCACGTGGCTGGAAAATTCCTGGGAAGGGGAATGTCCAGGAAATTCTGGAGAATTGAGGTGGATGGGAAATTCTGGGCAAGAAAAATGGGGCTCGGAATTCCGGGAAAGGGGAAATGGCTCCAAGAGAATTCTGGGAAAGGGGAATGGAAATGGAAATGGAAATGGAAATGGAAATGGAAATGGAAATGGAAATGGAAATGGAAATGGTTGGAGAATTCTGGGAAAGGGGAAATGGCTGCAAAATTCCAGGAAAAGGAAACGGCTGCAAAATTCTGGGAAAGGAAAATGGCCGGAAAAATCCGGGAAAGAGGAACGGCCAGAGAATTCCCTTTGCTCCAATGGAAAAAAAACAAACAATCCCCAATCCAGCTGGGATTTCCCCTTCCGGGAGCTGGGAATTGTTGTTTTCCGTGCTCAGGTCCCTCTTTTCCACCCGAAAGTTGGGAATTCTTTCCCCACTCACTTTTCTCGTTGGAGTAGTAGAGGAAATTCCGCTGGGTGAGGACGCACCAGCGCTTCTGCCACTCGGAGCCGAAAAAGCTGGGCTCTGGAAAACAGGGAAAAAAACCAGGAAAAATGGGGAAAATATCAGGAAAAGCAGGAAAAATCCCCCTTTTTATCCCTTTGGGGTGCACTTCTCATGGATTTGACGTGGTCAGGGAACGCCTTTGGGGTCAAATCCCTGGAAAATGTCGTTGAGGCGGAGATCAGCCAGGCCTGGCTCCGAGCTCAGCCCAGGGAAAAAACCAGGAGCTGCTCCTGCCTCTCCCCATCAATAATTCCCGAGAAAACCCCATTAGGGAAGGGAATAATTTGTGGCTTTCACGGGAAAAAGGGAGATAAGGCCGGGGATGATTCCGAGCCCGGCTCTTATCTCCACATTAAGTGTGGGATGATCCCGAATCCCTGGAGCTTTTCCCGGCTTTTTCTCCTCATTAGTTTGGCCCTCCAGGCCTGGGCCTGGCTTAATTTAATTCCAGGATTTAATTTGGATGCTCTGGAAAAGGGAATGAGCCCAGCAAGGCGTCGGAAAAACCCGGAAGGTCCTGCGGGGTGGAAATCCGTGGATTTCCTGTGTTTTGCCGGGGTTTTCAGGCTGGGAATTTGGGATTTTCCCGAATTTTAAGGCGGCGGCCCCCGGATCTCCTCCTGGAATTCCAGGTTTTACCTCGGGATCTCTTCTCCAGGTATCCTTGCTTCAAAATGTTCCCGGAATCCTGGACGGGCCTTGGGATCTCCTCCAGGCCTGCAGGGAGCAAAGCAAAGGAAAACCTTGGAATTTTCCATTCCCATTCCCACGTTCCAAACTTTCCAGCCCCTTTCTTTAGCGCCAGGGGTGGAAATCCTGGTTTATCCCGACCCTGCTGATATTCCCAGGATTGGGAATGGGGAACAGAACCTTGGAATTCCAGGATTCAGCGGGATGAGGCCGGAGCTGCCCTTTTTCCCTGGAATCTGGTTGGGTTACGGACACAAAACCCAATTCCCATGGAAAACCCAATTCCCATGGAAAACCCAATTCCCATTGTGGATCACGGCTCTGCCCCCGGAATCCCATCCCAGAGTCTGGAAGGGCTCTGCCATTCCCAGCTCATCCCAAAATCCTGGGAATCCTGGGACAGTGGGAGATGACCCCAGACAAGCTCCAGGATCCCTTCCATCCCAATTTATCCCATAATAAATCCGTATAAAAACAAAAAAATATGGAAATAAAAATATAAAAAAAGTCACAAAAATACGGATCCGTAACTTGAAAATCCCTGGAATTCTTTCCCTGTTTCCTCTCTTCCCCGATCCCAACATCCCGAGCCCTCCCCGATCCACGAGGAGCTGGAAAAGCCCTAAATCATTCCCTAATGGAGCGTCCGTCCCATCCGTCAGCGGGCGGGAATCCATCCCCATTAATTCCCTAATCCATGATAAACTTCCCGTCCTTTCCTGTCGGCGCGGGGACTCCGTAAATCCCGGCGGCTGCTCCGGCTCCACCGGAGCGTTCAGGTGTGCCCCGACCATTCCTCGTTAGCCCGACGGCCTCATTTTCCCGGGAATGGCCTTGGAGGCCTCGATTTCCCGGGAACGGCCTTGGGAGCTCCGTTCCTGAGGCAGCGAACTCGGGAATTCAGGAGGCAGCAAATTTGGGAATTCCAGAGGCGGCAAACTTGGGAATTCCAAAGGTAACAAATTTGGGAATTCCAGAGGCAGTAAACTTGGGAATTCCGAAGGCAACAAACTCGGGAATCCCAGAGGCGGCAAACTGGGGAATTCTGAAGGCAACAAATTTGGGAATTCCAGAGGCAGCAAACTTGGGAATTCCAAATGCAACAAACTCGGGAATTCCAAAGGCAACAAATTCGGGAATTCCAGAGGCAAGAAACTTCTGAATTCCAGAGGCAGTGAACTTGGGAATTCCAAAGGCAACAAACTCGGGAATCCCAAAGGCGGCAAACTCGGGAATTCCAAAGGCAACAAATTCAGGAATTCCAGAGGCAGTAAACTTGGGAATTCCAAAGGCAACAAATTTGGGAATCCCAGAGGCGGTAAACTCGGGAATTCCAAAGGCAACAAACTCAGGAATTCCGAAGGCAACAAATTTGGGAATTCCAGAGGCAAGAAACTTGGGCTAACTCCCCTCAGTGGGGCAGATCCAGGGGGATCCAGCATTTTGTGGAATCCCCTCCCAGGCGAGGCTCAGCAGAGCAGGGGAACAGCTCCCATAAATCCCGGGAATCCGCGGAAGGCCGGGATCCCCCCCCTGGCCCCCCTCATCCGGCCGGGAAGCGCGTCCGGAGCTCGACCGCGGCTTTTTCCGCCTTCCCCGATAAGGAGCTCATCCATCAGGGGCCGGGGCGGGGAACGGGGCCGGGATTTATCGGGAATGTGTCGCTCCCTCCACGCGCCCCGCGGGATGAACGGATCCTCCATCATCCCCCCGGCCGCTCCGCACCTGCGGCCGCGGGAGGAGCCCGGCCCGGGCGTTTGATGGATCTCTCCCGGCTCTAACCAACGTAAACAAACAAAAGGGGAAGAGGGGAACGCGTCAAATAATTCCCGGTGACAGCTCCCGAAAGGAGCCGGGGGAGCGGGAAGCGCCTTCCCGAAGGGAGCCGCGTTTGATGTGGGATCGGGGTTTGTAAACAGCGGCAGCTCCGGATCGCGCCTTATCCAAATATTTCCCTTTCCCAGCGCCGGCTGAAGGGCCGGGATTGACGGCTTTGGACTCTTCAACTTTCAGCTTTCACCCCGCGGCTCCGGAGGGAGGGAGAGGGGGAGAGCCCTGCCCGTTCCCGCTGGGATTTGTTCCCGAAGTTCCCCTTGGAAAAGCTGATGTGGGGCACCTGGAGATCAAACTCCTGGTGCTGCCTTTCCCCCCCCCCCCGGCATTCCTGGTTTTCCAGAGGGTCCCGAGCCCCTCCAAGGAGCTCTGGGCCTCAAAGGAGGAGGGAGGGGGGAGTGACCCCCATTCCTGCTGGGATTTGTTCCCAAAGTTCCCCTTGGAAACGTTGATATGGGGCACCTGGAGATCAAGCTGGTCCCACTCTTCCTGCTCATTCCCGGTTTTCCAGAGGGTCCCGAGCCCCTCTGGGGACTCCTCCAGTCACAGCCCTCATCCATCCCATCCCATTATCCCATCCCGTTATCCCATCCCATCTCATACCATCTCATTGGTCCCGCTGATCCCATTGATCCCATTGATCCCATTGATCCCATTGATCCCATTGATCCCATTGGTCCCATTGATCCCATCCCATCCCATTGATACCATCCCCTCCCATCCCATCCCATTGATCCCATTGATCCCATTGATCCCATTGATCCCATTGATCCCATTCCACCCCATCCCATCCCATCCCATTGATCCCATCCCCTCCCATCCCATCCCATTGATCCCATTGATCCCATTGATCCCATTGATCCCATTGATCCCATTCCACCCCATCCCATCCCATCCCATCCCATCCCATCCCATCCCATCCCATCCCATCCCATCCCATCCCATTGATCCCATTGATCCCATTCCACCCCATCCCATCCCATTTTCCCATGAGCTGTCCATGGATCAATCCCAGAGGGACGAAGCTCCCCCGGCCATGGATAAAGAGGATTTGGGATGCTGACCCGTGACAGCAAATCCCAAATCCCCGTGGGATCCGCCCCTTTTCCTTATTCCCAGATTTTGGGGAGCTGAGGGTGTCACAGAGCGGGAATTCCACGTTTAACCCCGCGTGGCAGCGGCGCTGGAATTGGGGAATGAAAGGACGGGAATGGAAGGACCTTCCCCCCATAAATATCCCGGGAATTCCCTCCCGGGTGGCGGGGTTACATCCCGGCTCTTCAAAAACCCATCCCGAGAAAATCAAGCGCTTCCATCCCCTCCCCGGGAATATTTACGGCCTCGGGGCAGGGCCGGCCAGCAGAATTCCCACTTGGAATTATCCAGGAGCCGGCAAAGGTCAGCGCAGGGGTGGGGGCGGCTGAAGGATTTCCCCCCGGAGAGTCCGAGGCCGGGAGATCCCAACCCTGGAGCTGCTCCCAAGGGATTCTCCCGGGGTTTGGGGTCGCGTCCCGGGGCAGGAATTCAGGGAAGGGCCGTGTCATTCCAGGATTTTGCCACAAGGAAGCAGCAGAAGCTCAGGATTCGAGCCGGGAGCAGGAGCGGCCCCGGCGGGAGCGGCAGCGGGGGGGCTGGGATCCCAAATCCCAAATTTCCACCCCAAAAAGGGGTTGGGAAGGCCGGCTGGGATCCCAAATCCCAAATATCCACCCCAAAAAGGGGCTGTGCTGATCTCTAAAATCCGCCGTCCCTGTCCCCCTCCCTTTCCCAGGGGTTCCAGCCTCGACTTTCCCTCGATTTGGGGCCGGCAGCTCCGTGCCCCATTCCTGCTGGGAATTTCAAGGGATGGGAGCTGGCAGGTCCCTGTCCCTGTCCCATCCCTGTCCCCGCCCCTGTCGCTGTCCCCATCCCTGTCCCCATCCCTGTCCCTCCAAACCCCTTTTCCCATTCCAGGGCAGCTCCCTGCCCTATTCATGTTGGGAATTCTGAGAGAGGTGGATGGGGGTTGGCAGGTCCCTGTCCCTGTCCCCATCCCTGTCCCATCCCTGTCCCTGTCCCTGTCCCCATCCCTGTCCCATCCCTGTCCCTGTCCCTGTCCCTGTCCCCGTTCCTGTCCCTCCAAACTCCTTTTCCCATTCCAGGCCAGCAGCTCTGTGCCACATTCCTGCTGGGAATTTCAGGGAATGGGGGTTGGCAGGTCCCTGTCCCCGTCCCATCCCTGTCCCATCCCTGTCCCCATCCCTGTCCCTGTCCCTGTCCCTGTCCCTCCAAACCCCTTTCCCCTCATTTTAGGAGGGCAGCTCCGTGCCCCATTCCTGCTGGGAATTTCAAGGGATGGGGGTTGGCAGGTCCCTGTCCTTGTCACCATCCCTGTCCCTCCAAATTCCTTTTCCCATTTCTGGATGGCAGCTCCGTGCCCCATTCCTGCTGGGAATTCTGAGAGAAGTGGATAGAGATTGGCAGGTCCCTGTCCCATCCCTGTCCCATCCCCGTCCCCGTCCCCGTCCCTGTCCCCATCCCTGTCCCTCCAACCCCTTTTCCCATTTTTAGGACCGCAGCTCCGTGCCCCATTCCCGCTGGGAATCCTGCGGGAAGCGCCGGCTCCGCTCCCCCCCCTCTTCCCTGCCCTGACCTCATCACTTTTCCCCCCTCTCTCCGAAAGTGCTGAGCCGGAGCTTTCCCGGGAGTTATTTATCCGCGGGAGAAATGATTAAAAAAATTATTGGGGGAAAAAAAAGGGAGATAAAGCAAAACATCGATCGCCGCGGGCCGGGAAAGGCTGGGAAGTGACAGCGGATAAAGGATGGAGGGGCAGGAAAAACAGGGAGCAGCTTTTTATGGCAGCTCGGGTTCCCACAGAGCCATAAATCCCGGATGTGGTGGGGCCGGGGCCGATCGGGAAACGCTCCGAGTGCGGCCGGGTTTGGGGAGATTTGGGAGGAATCCCGGCTGGGATCGGAGCTCGGGGATCCCAAATCCAGGTGGGAGCAGGGGCTTGGGATCCAAGGGGAATGTTCAGTCCCCATCCCAAAATCCTGGTTGGATCAGAGCTCCGGGATCCCAAATCCAGGTGGGATCAGAGCTCCAGGATCCCAAATCCAGGTGGGATCAGGTTTTGGGATCCAGGGGGAGTGTTCAGTCCCCATCCCAAAATCCTGGTTGGATCAGAGCTGCAGGATCCCAAATCCAGGTGGGATCAGGTTTTGGGATCCAGGGGGAATGTTCAGTCCCCATCCCAAAATCCTGGTGGGATCAGAGCTGCAGGATCCCAAATCCAGGTGGGATCAGGTTTTGGGATCCAGGGGGAATGTTCAGTCCCCATCCCAAAATCCTGGTGGGATCAGAGCTGCAGGATCCCAAATCCAGGTGGGATCAGGGTTCTGGGACCCCAAAATCCTGGATGGATCAGGGCTCCAGATCCCCAAAATCCCATTTGGATCAGGGTTTCTGGATCCCGGGGGAACATTGGGACCTTATCCCTAAATCCAGGTGGGATCAGAGCTCTGGGATCCCAAATCCAGGTGGGATCAGAGCTCCAGGGTCCCAAATCCAGGTGAGATCAGGGCTCCAGACCCCAAAATCCAGGTGGGATCAGAGCTCCAGGA
The DNA here is from genome assembly GCA_017589585.1 of Phylloscopus whistleri. Classification (NCBI taxonomy): domain Eukaryota; kingdom Metazoa; phylum Chordata; class Aves; order Passeriformes; family Phylloscopidae; genus Phylloscopus; species Phylloscopus whistleri. The sequence goes on from JADMLD010000119.1 coordinate 8,731, forward strand.
TCCCAAAATCCAGGTGGGATCGGGGCTCCAGACCCCAAAATCCAGGTGGGATCAGAGCTCCAGACCCCAAAATCCAGGTGGGATCAGAGCTCCAGGATCCAGGGCAGACATTGGGCCCTTATCCCCAAATCCCGGGATTTGGGATGGAGCAGAACCCCAGGACGCTTCTCCCATGGGATCGGAGCCGGGATCTGAGCCGGGACGATCCCAAACTTTCCCCTCAGGGCCGTTCCCTCCTTCCCTCATCCCCCGGGAGGGGAGGGACGGGGACATCGGGGGAATTTGTCACCCCTGACGTTTATGGGGGCCCTAAATCGGAGCGGCGAGGATTTTATTGCTCTCTCCGTCAAAAACCCCGGCCGGGGAAATGTGGGATCGATATCCCGGCCTTTAATATCATCCCAGAAAACAACAAAAAAATCATTATCCCGTTATTTTTATGACGGAGTTGGGGCTGAGGAATGGGAGCCGGGGGCCGTCCCCGCCTCCTCGGCCGCGCTTCGAGGAGCTTTTCCCTCCCCTCGGGATCAAATCCCACCGGGATGGGGAGTGGGAGATGGGTGGGGGTGGGAAGGGCCTGGCTCTGCTCTGGGGTGGGATTTTGGGAGCCCTGAAGGTCCAGGATGGGAATTTTGGGAGCCCCAAATCTCCGGGATGGGAATTTTGGGAGTCCTGAAAGTCCAGGATGGGGATTTTGGGAGTCCTGAAGGTCCAGGATGGGAATTTGGGAGCCCCAAATCTCCAGGATGGGAATTTTGGGAGCCCTGAAGGTCCAGGATGGGAATTTTGGGAACCCCAAATCTCCGGGATGGGAGTTTTGGGAGTCCTGAAAGTCCAGGATGGGGATTTTGGGAGCCCTGAAGGTCCAGAATGGGAATTTGGAAGCCCCAAACCTCCAGAATGGGAATTTTGGGATCGGCAGAGCTCTGGGATGGGGATTTTGGGAGCGCAAATCTCCAGGATGGAATTTTGGGAGCCCTGAAGGTCCAGGATGGGAATTTTGGGAATTCCAGAGATCCCCAAAGATCTGAGATGGGGATTTGGGAGCCCCACAGGTCTGGGATGGGATTTTGGGAGTCCCAAATCTCCGGGATGGGCATTTTGGGGATCCCAGAGATCTCCACAGCTCTGAGATGGGAATTTGGGAGCCCCACACATCCAGGATGGAGATCTGGGAGTCCTGCAGTTCCAGGACGGGGATTTTGGGACCCGCAGAGCTCTGGGATGGGGATTTCGGGAGCCCCAAAGACCTGGGATGGGAATTTTGGGGACCCCAGAGATCTCCACAGCTCTGAGATGGGATTCCCGGGATTTATGGGATGGGGGAAGACGGAGCCAGAACCTTTGGGGTCACTTTGGAACCAGGGAGGAGGCGGATCCGGGATGGTTCCTTGGGATCCATCCCACGACCCCATCACCCATCCCAGCTGCTGGGAGGCCGGGGGTGGGAAATGCCAGCCTGGAGCACGTTTGGGATTCCCAGGATTTATGGGATGGGGGAACGCAGGGAACGGCAAATCCTCGACTCCAGTGCAGAACCGGGGACGCGACGGATCCGGGACGGTTCCTTGGGGATCCATCCTGTGATCCCACCTCCTGTTCCAGGTCTCAGGACAGATCCAGGGGTGTCCTTCCCAATCCCAGAGACATCCTGGGATTCCTGGGATTCATGGAGCCAACACCTTCACCTCACCCTGGAATCAGGGACGTGATGGATCTGGGACGGTTCCTTGGGAATTCATCCTGTGATCCCACCTCCCATTCCAGGTCTCAGGGGCGGATCCAGGAACCTCCTTCCCAATCCCAGAGGCATTCCCGGGATTCACGGAACACAAAGCCAACGCCTTCACCTCACCCCGGAACCAGGGACGTGATGGATCCTGGATGGTTCCTTGGGAATCCGTCCCATTACCCCACCTCCCATTCCAGGTCTCAGGGACAGAGCCAGGGATCTCCTTCCCAATCCCAGAGACATTCCCGGGATTCATGGAGCCAACACCTTCACCTCACCCCGGAAACAGGAATGCAACGGATCCGGGATGATTCCTTGGGAATCCATCCCATGATCCCACCTCCCGTTCCAGGTCTCAGGGACAGAGCCAGTGACCTCCTTCCCAATCCCAGAGACATTCCTGGGATTCCCGGGATTCACGGAACGCAGAGCCAACACCCTCACCTCACCCCGGAACCAGGAATTCTTTGGGGATCCATCCCGCCATCCCACCTCTCCCCAGCCCCGGGGCGATAAATCCTCCCGGCAATCCCCGGGAATCCTCTCCGTGCCCTCCTCATTATCCCGCTCCCAGCGGGAAGTTCTGAGCTCCTTCCCGGCTCCCGCTATAAAAACGTGATGGATGGCGGGGGAGAGCTCCGGGAGTTCATCCATCCTCCCATTAAATTTTCCTTTAATTGGCCTCGGAGTCAATCAGGAACTCGCCGGGCAGTGAATTAAGGGGGAAGAGAAAAAGAGGGAAAAATCCACGGAGCCCGAGGGAGGGCTCTTTGTGCTGTTGGTGGATTTAATAAAAACGCTGGATTTGCTTCCAGAGGGGCTGGAATTCCACATCAGGAGAGCCCTGCGTGGACTGAGGGGTGTCCAGAGCTGAGGGCGCTGCCAAATCACCACGAAATCCTTGGAAATCTGGGCGGGAGAGGGAGGAATCCAGGGAATGGCCTGGCTGGAATCCATGGAATCCATGGATTTCTCCTGGCGTTGGGAGAGCACTCCCCAGGCATGGAATTCCTAGATGGGAATGAGCCGGGACAAAGCCAAGAGCAGAACCTGGGAAGCACCTGGAGACCCATCCCGAGTTTTCCGGGAATACTCAAGGACCAATCCACCTCGGAGAATTCCTGAAATTCCATTGGGAACCTGGAGGAGAGGGGAAAGCCGGGACGGCCACGGGGATGGGGGGAGAGCAGGGACATTCCAGGGGCATTCCAGGGACATTCCAGGGATATTCCATGGACATTCCAGGGGTATTCCAGGGACATTCCAGGGACATTCCAGGGACATTCCAGGGTCATTCCAGGGATATTCCATAGATGTTCCTGGACCATCCCCATGGGAATCCGACTCCTTCATCCCTTTGGATGGGCCCAAAGTTTGGGATTGACGCATCCCAACCCCACCCCGGCCAGGGCGGGACCTTCCCTCCCGGAATGTTCTTCTCTTCCCTACTTGCTCCATTTTTAAATGGAATTTCAAGGAGCAGGGTCAAACCACGTCTTTCTCTTTCCCATTTCTCCGTTTTTTATGGAATTTCAAGGAGGAGAATCGAATCGTGTTTTTCTCTTGCCCGTTTCCCCCATTTCTCACGGAATTTCAAGGAACGGAATCGAACCGGGTTCTCTTCCCCGTTTCCTCTGGGTTTTTTTATGGAATTTCGAAACCTCTCCCTGCCCCACATCCACCTCCCACCCCTGGGGCAAAGCTCCATCCCTTGGGAACAGCTCCATCCCTCAGGAACACCGGGAACAGCTCCATCCTTTGGGAACACCAGGAACAGCTCCATCCCTTGGGAACACTGGGACCGGCCCCATCCCATGGGAACACTGGGAATGGCACCATCCTTTGGGAACGGCACCATCCTTTGGGAACGGCTCCATCCCTTGGGAACACCGGGATCAGCTCCATCCCTTGGGAACACTGGGAAGGGCTCTATCCCTTGGGAACACCAGGATCAGCTCCATCCCTTGGGAATGGCTCCATCCCTCAGGAACGGCTCCATCCCTCGGGAACACCAGGAATGGCTCCATCCCATGGGAACACCGGGATCAGCTCCATCCCTCGGGAACACCGGGAACGGCTCCATTCCTTGGGAACACCGGGATCAGCTCCATCCCTCGGGATCAGCTCCATCCCTCAGGAACACCGGGACAGGCTTCATCCCTCAGGAACACCGGGATCAGCTCCATCCCTTGGGATCAGCTCCATCCCTTGGGAACACCGGGAAGGGCTCCATCCCTTGGGACCGGCTCCATCCCTCGGGAACGGCTCCATCCTTTGGGAACACCGGGACCGGCCCCATCCCTCAGGAACACTGGGACCAGCGCCATCCCTCGGGAACACTGGGAACGGCTCCATTCCCCCCGTTCCCAGCAGCCCTAAATCTCCCGCCGGGGAGATTTACGATCCCCATTCCCGTCCTTTACTGCAAATCCAATCGGGCAGTAATGGTGGAACACGGGAGCGCCGTCACCCAGGGCTGATGGCTCCCATAAAACCGATGTCATTCCAAACGGATGAGTTTATAAACGGGAACAAACCCTCGGCGCTGACAGGAACATGAAACCCATTCACCATTTAAACGCTGCCCATTTTTTATCCCCGCCGATCCGCGGCTGCCGCGGGATGCGGAAGGCGGAGGGGATGGGAATCGGGATCCTGAAGCCTGGGATTAAAATCGTCCCTGGATCTGCTCAGCATCCAGCAGGATTTATCCCTTCGGTGCTTTGGGAAGGTGCCCAGTGATCCCAAATTATCCCAGGATTCCCAAAATCCTAAAACCAGCCCTAAATCATCTTGGATCTCAGCATCCAGCAGGATTTATCCCTTTGGCACTTTGGGAAGGCTCCCAGAGATCCCAAATTATCCCAGCATTCCCAAAATCCTAAAACCAGCCCTAAAACCAGCCAGGATCCCAATATCCAGCAGGATTTATCCATTTCCCACTTTGGGAAGGCTCCCAGAGATCCCAAATTATCCCAGCATTCCCAAAATCCTAAAAACAGCCCTAAAACCAGCCTGGATCCCAATATCCAGCAGGATTTATCCATTTCCCACTTTGGGAAGGCGCCCAGCGATCCCAAATTATCCCAGGATTCCCAAAATCCTAAAACCAGCCCTAAATCATCTTGGATCTCAGCATCCAGCAGGATTTATTCCTTTGGCACTTTGGAAAATCTTCCAGGAACCCACAGATTCCCAGAATCCTAAAACCTCCCTGGATCTCAGCGTCCAGCAGGATTTATCCATTTCCCACTTTGGGAAGGCGCCCAGCGATCCCAAATTATCCCAGGATTCTCAAAATCCTAGAAAGAGCCCTAAATCAACTTGGATCTCAGTATCCATCAGGATTTATCCCTTTGCCACTTTGGGAAGGCTCCCAGAGGTCCCAAATCATCCCGGGATTCCCCAAATCCCAAAACCGACCCTAAAACCCCGGACCTGCTCAGCATCCAGCAGGATTTATCCCTTTGCCACTTTGGAAAATATTCCAGGAACCCACAGATTCCCAGAATCCTAAAACCTCCCTGAATCTCAGCATCCATCAGGATTTATCCCTTTGGCGCTTTGGGAAGATGCCCAGTGATCCCAAATTATCCCAGGATTCCCAAAATCCTAAAACCAGCCAGGATCCCAATATCCAGCAGGGTTTATTCCTTTGCCACTTTGGAAAATATTCCAGGAACCCAAAGATTCCCAAAATCCCAAAAACCAGCCCTAAAACCAGGGCCCAGGATCTCAGGATCCAACAGGGTTTATCCCTTTGCCACTTTGGAAAGGCTTCCAGGAACCCAAATATTCCCAAAATCCCAAAACCAGCCCTAAAACCCCGGATCTGCTCAGCATCCAGCAGGATTTATCCCTTTGCCACTTTGGAAAATATTCCAGGATTCCCAAAGATTCCCAAAATCCCAAAACCAACCCCCAAACCAGCCCTAAACCCGGGGCTGAGGATCTCAGCACCCCGCAGGGTTCCTCCCTTTCCCATTTTGGATCCCCGATTGTCTCCATGGCGACGGGCGGGCGCCGATCCCTTCCAGGTGTGTTTGGATTGTTCCTCCCGGAGCTTTTCCGGGGCTCTTTCGGCGCCTCCTCATTTCCCGGAGCAAATATTGACGGGATATTGTCCTGGAGCTGAGCGGGGGGGAAAGGGGGAGAGCTCCACCTGCTCCCAGAAACCCCTGCTGGTTTTTTACTGGGAAAAACAGGGAAAAATCCCAAATTGGGAATTGCGGAATGGTTTGGGATGGAAGGGTTTTAAATCCCATTCCATCCCACGGGCAGGGAAAATTCCCGTTATCCCAGAGTGCCCCAAGCTGGTCTGGGAGAATTCCAGGGATTCCTTCCCAAAATCCCGAAATTTCAGGGATTCCTTCCCAAAATCCTGAAATTCTAGGGATTCCTTCCCAAAATCCCAAAATTCCAGGGATTCTTTCCCAAAATCCCACCCGGATTTTCCCCTTGGAACACGTTCCCCGTGTCCCGCCATCCCAATTCTCCAGGAAAATATCCGGGACACTCCCCAAAGGATGGGAGATGTCCCTGCCTGGTGCCCCATCCCAGGAAAAGTGGGGAAATCCTGTTTTCCCTCTCCAGTGGTGGATTTTCTCCTTCTGGAAAACCGGGATAGCGCTCCTGGAAGTGTCTGCTGATCCTCAGTGCCAGCGGGATTTTTCCAGGAATTCAAATGGGAGTGAAAACAGCCGGAATTTTTCCTGGTTATTCCAGGAATCAGGATGGGAATGATCCTCAATCAGGCGGATCCAACTCTTTTCCTTGGGAAAAAGGAGCTGGAATATCTTTGGGCTCCTCCAGCCAGATCCATGGGAGGATCCCCTTTGGAGAGATCCCCAAGGATCCACGGGATCCCGGAATAACGGGATCGGGGCGGGAGCGACCTGGAAGCCCAGAACTCCAGGAATTGCGAATCCTCGGGGATCTGGTTCCAACCAGAGCGGGGTCGCTGATCCACGGGGGAAAAAGAGAGGGGAAAACAATTCCCAGGCAAATATCCTGGAGCTGGCTTTTCCGGAATTTTCCATCCCGGATCCCAGCGGGATCCCCTCCCTCCCTTCCTTCCCCGAGGGAAGGAAGCGGCACCGGAGCCTCCGGCCGGAAATCCGGGCCCATCCCGTGGAAATCCCGGAGTTTCCTCCTTCCCTGAGACAATTCCTTGTTTTTATTGGGAATGGGAGCGGCGTTCCCTAAAAACGGCATTTCCGCCCCAAAAAAAATAAAACCAGGAAAAGTCGGAGCAGCCCCTGGATCCACCCCAGGAAAACCTCTGGAATATTTGTAGCATGCATCCCAAAATCCCGGGATTAATTAAACACCCTAATTAATAATGATTAATTAATGACGGGCTGGCGTTAATTAGGACAAGCGTTCTCCACTTCCAACGGTTTTCCAAAGGTTTTTCCTGTCCTGCCCCGGTGATGGATGTCCTGGGATGGTTTGAGCTGGGGCCTGGAGGGATCTGGGATAAAAACCAGGGATTTGGAGGATGAAATCCGGGATTTGGGATGCCCCAGCTCCTTCCCGGATTGCAGGAACACGGGAACTTGGGAATCATCCCTAAATCCCATTTTTGGGGGGGTTGAGGCCCGTTTTTCCCACAAAAAACTCGGGAATCATCCCTAAATCCCTCTTATTTTAGGGGATTGAGGCCCATTTTTCCTACCACAAAAACCCTCAGGAATCATCCCTAAATCCCATTTTTGGGGGGATCGAGGCGCAGTTTGCCCACCAGCAGCTGAGAACGTTCCCAAAAACCTTGAGAATCCTCCCGAAATCCCTTTTGGGAACCCTCCCAAAATCCCTTTTAGGAACCCTCCCAAAATCCCCTTTGGCAACCATCCCTAAATCCCATTTTTTTTAGGAACCCTCCGGAAATCCCATTTTTTTAGGAACCCTCCCTAAATCCCTTTTGGGAACCTGCCCAAAATCCCTTTTTTTTTTAGGGACCTGAGGCCCAGTTTTCCCACCCCAAACCAGGAACACCCCAAAAAAACCGGGATGTTTTCCAGGCTCATCCCTTGCCTGTTCCACCCAGGGATTTTTCCAGGAAAACCCCCAACCCCCAGAGACGGAATTTTCTCCTTTTCCCCGCTCGGCTCCGACGTTTTCCAGGACGAACGGCGCCAGCCGGAGCTCTCCCTATTTATTTATTTTATTTTTTCCCCCCCCAAAGCTTTCAAATCCCACTAAATTTCCTTTTCCTGGGAAGAGCTCCGCGGAATCCCATCAAAGATGATTTACCCGCCTGCGTGAGCCGCACGGAGCCGCCGTTCCCGGGATGGATGCCGGGTGTAAATCCTGGTTTATGTCGGGTTCCGACCGCCTTTACGAGTTTTCCCCAGGAAAAACGGGATCTTCCCGGATTTATTTCCTCCGCAGGAGCCTCTCCTGCTCTGGGTGGGGGGTCTGGGAATCACCTTTTTCCCGCTTTTTTTTTGTGGTTTTTTTGGGATTTTTTTGGGGTTTTTTGGGTTTTTTTTTCCGGGTGGGAATTGTGGGAGTTCTGGGATTTGGGATGGGGTTAAATGGGGAGAATTCAAAGGAATTTTGGGGCCGTTCCCGGGGTTTTTATTTGAGGGTTCTCTGGAAAATCATGGTTTGGGGGGAAAAAAAAAGCTCGTTCCCATCCGAAGTTTGGACACAGCAAAGCGAGAATTCCTTGGGAATTCCTTGAGAATTCCTTGGGAATTCCTTGGGAATCTGGGGGGGAAGAATTCCCACTCATTCCCAGCGGAAATCCGGCCACAGCAAGCAGAGAATCCCTCAGGAATTCCCCTGGGAAGGAAAATCCATTCCCGCCCCAAACCCGGCCCCAAAGAGCAGAGGATACCTTGGGAATCTTCCTGGAATTCCAGGAGGCCGGGATGGGAGGTGAAGTGGGACAGACCCCCGAGAAATCCCGGGAAAAGCAAATCCCAAAATCCTTCCACGCCATGGGAACGATGTCCAGGGATGGGAGGGGAAGTGGGACAAACCCCAAGAAATCCCGGGAAAAACAAATCCCAAATTGTTTCATGCAATGGGAACGACATCCAGGGATAGGAAATGAAATGGGACAAACCCTGAGAACTCCCAGGAAAAGCAAATCCCAAATCCTTCCACGCCATGGGAACAACATCCAGGGACAGGAAATGAAATGGGACAAATCCCTAAGAAATCCCAGATCAAAACCAAATCCCAAAGCCTTCCACCCCTCAGCAATCCCCCAAATCCCGGCCAACCCTTTCCATGGGGACACCGACCCATCCTTTCCCCTCTTCCAGAGGGAAGGGATCCACCCCATCCCCTGGATTCTCCCAAAAACAAAAAAACCTTGGCACAACCCCCAAAACCCAAGGCAACTTTGTTTTTCCTCCAGCGGGAAAAGCCGGGAAAAGGTCAGGGAGCCGGGAAAAATAATAAGATTTTCTAACGGCTTCCTTCGGAGCAAAATATTATCAGTTCTCCCGCTTTTTTTTCCGCTTTTTATGGAAGGAGATTCTGCCAATTCCAAAGAAAAAGGAGGATGAAAATGAGCTTCTGCACCTTCGGGGGCCCATTTGGAAGTTTTACTGTACGGAGCTGACAGGAAAAATCGGGAATTAATATCCCGGAGCCGCTTCCGAGCTGCAATAGCAATTATTGGACTCGGTGTCCCTGGATAAATAATGGGGCCATTCCGCTAATTAGCTCCGACGATCCCGGCTCGGCGGAAATCCTCCCCCGCCCGGAAAAACCACCACGGATTTTTTTGGGAATTGTTGTGGGGTTTTTTGGGGTTTTTTTTGTTGTTTTTTTTTATTTCCCCTCCCACCTGGGGAAAATGGTGGAAAAATCCAGGAGTTGTTCCCGTCTTTGGGAAGAGTCGGGAATGTTAAAAGGGGACGAGGAAATGTTGTTCCTGATGAATTATCCCGGTGATTCCCGCTCCGTGGAAATCATCCCAGCCTGGAAAAAACCACGCCGGATTTTTGGGAATGGAGGGGTTTTCTCCACCTGGGAAAATTGTAGAAAAATCCTGGGAAAAACCTGGAATTTTTTTTTCCCAAAACCTGAATTTTTTTTTCCCCAAAACCAGAATTTTTTTTTCCTCCCAGGTTTGGGTTTAGAACTGGAGGTGCTGTTGGAAAAATCGGGAATGTGAGCAGGGAATTAAAAACGTTCCGGGTTGCTCGTTGTTCCTAATGAAATTATCCCGGTGAAATTATCCTGTTAATTCCGGAGGTGTTCACCGGGAGCAGAGCTCAGAATTAATTAATTAATCAACCAATCAATCAATCAATCAACGTCCCGGGATGGTTTTCCCACTTCAAATCCTGGTGGTTTTTTTAGTGATTCCCGAATTATTTTCCGGGATTGCAGCAGGAGCCGCCGTTCTCCGGCATTTCCCGATTCAAACGGGATCTCTGCCTCCAGCCCCCCAAATCTGGGATTTGGAATCCCCAAATTCCCGGGGTCGCAGCCTCATCCCGAATATTCCAACGTTCAAATACGGAAACCTGGGATTTTTCCGGATGTCGAATTCCCCTTTTCCCACTTTTTCCCCCACGTCCCATCCATCCCGGATTTCCCGTTGGATCAGATCCCACTCCAAATGCTCCTTGGGGTTCTTGGGATCGTATTCCGAGCTCCCTGAATTCCCAGGAATCTGCTGATCCCAGGGATTATCCCAAATCCGCCCTTTCTGGAGGGTTTGGAGAAGGGAAGCAAAACCTGATCCCAGAAATTCCTCGGGTTTTTTTAAAAAGCCTCGATGATCCAAGAAATCCCAGGTGCTGAAAAATTCCCGGCTTGTTCCATGCTTGGAATTCCAGCAATTCCTCATTTCCTTCCCGGCCCACCTGCATCTGCCAAAGCCCAGGGAATGCCGAGGATAATTCCGGGAAAACTTCCCGCATCCTGCATCCCAAATCCCAAATCCTGTGTCCCAAATCACAAATCCTGTGTCCCAAATCCTGCATCCCAAATCCCAAACTGCGCTCCCCAAATCTCCCATCCCAAAATCTGTATTCCAGATTTCTCATCCCATATCCCAAATCCTTTATCCCATACCCCATATCCCAAATCCCTTATCCCAAATCCCAAATCCCTCATTCTAAATCCTTTATCCCAAATCCCTCGCTCTAAATCCCTCATCCCAAATCCCTGATCCCACAACCCATATTCCAAATCCTGTATCCCAAATCCCTCACCCCAAATCCCTCATCTCAAATCCCTCATCCCAAATCCCAAATCCTGTATCCCAAATCCTTTATCCCAAATCCCTGATCCCATATCCCAAATCCTGTATCCCAAATCCCAAATCCCTCATCCCGTATCCCAAATTCCGTATCACGTATCCCGTATCCCTCATCCCAAATCCCGTATCCCAAATCCCTCATCCCAAATCCCTGATCCCAAATCCCGTATCCCACACCCCGTATCCCGTATCCCGTATCCCGTATCCCGGTTCCCGGTTCCCGTATCCCGGCTCGGCAGGCAGGGGGCAGTGGCGCCATTTCCCGCCGAACATTCCCAGCTGGAATCTGCGGAGCGGGAAGAGGAGGGGGGGAGGAAGGACCCGCAACGAACCCCCCAAAAAAACCCCCGGGAATCCTCTCCCTCCCCGGATCCCCAAAAATTCCCTCTGCGGGGCAGGGCTGGAGCCAATCCCTGAGAAAATCTGGGAATGGGAACTGGATGGGCCGGGGGTTTATCCCAATCCCAGAAAATGATGGATCAGGGGACGGTGCCTCGAAAATTCCCCCAATTCCCTCCCGTTCCAAGAATTCCTCGGTTTTTTCCACAGAAAATCCCACAAATCCAGGGCCCCATGGGGTGAAATCCCTTTGGAATCCCGATATTCCGAGGAAATGAATGAAAATCCTCGGGAATGACCCCATTACTGCCGGATTTGGGATTCCCAGGAGCGGCATTCCCTGTTCCCGCCGCGATTTTGGGATCTCCGGTGCCTCCTCCCCCTCTCCCGGTGCTTTTCCCGATATTCCCGGTGCCCAGCTCGGCATTCCCGGCCCCATTCCATGAGAATTCCCTGAGCCTCACCCCTCTCCTTAACCGGAAAACCGGGAATTCACCCCGCTGACCTTGGCGGGAAAACCTGGAAAAGGCTCCGCATTCCACAGGAAAAAAAAGTGGGAATGTTGGGATGTTGAGCTTTGATCCCATTCCAGAGGCAGGGAAAAAACTGGGAAATGTGGAATTCCTGAATTTCCCTGGGAAATCCACCCCCAGATTCCCAAATTCCTCCCAAATTCCCAATTCAAATCCCTCTTTCCCAGCCCGAACCTCTTCTCCCACCCCCAAATTTTCCTTGGGCCCCATTCCCAGGCTTGGATCCAAGGGAAGGGATTTTTTCCCCAATTCCCAACCCAAATCCCGGTTTTTTGGGTTTTTTTTTTTAAAGCACCAAAATCGTTGGGATAGACCTTGGAAAAAAACGGGAATAGCACCCGGATCAAGGGATGCAGGGATGACGAAGAGGGAAAAGGAGCCGGGAATTTCGGATCCTGCGGCAGGAATGTAACAAATCCATGGAATTTTTAGGGAGAGAATCCCCAAATCCTGAGGGTTCAAGAATTCCCAAGAATCTCTGTGACCTTGAAAAATCCCGGATCCTGAAGGTTCAAGAATTCCTGAGGATCTTGGGAACTTCAGAAAAATCCCAAAAGGTTCAAGAATTCCCAAGGACCCCGGCACCTTTAGGATCCCAAACTCTGAAGATAAAAGAATTCCAAGGAAACCTCGCTCCGGCCACTTCCCGGAAAACAAAATCCGGGATTTTTCCCACCCCAATCCCTCTTCCTTTCCCAAACCCAGGATGGGATTTTTCCCCTGTGTTCACCTTTTCCATAAAAACCCTTTCCCCTTAAAAACTTCCTCTGGAAAAGCAGAGGAAAAGCTGGAATTCCCTGATTTTTGGGGTGGATTCATTCCTTTATTATTTCCAGCAGGAATTAACCATTCCTGTGGGATCAGGGCTGGGAAAATCCCTCTCCCCACCCCAAACCCAGCACGTTTTTTGACATTTCGTTCCCATTTTCCATCAGAATTCCAGGGATTTTAGGGATTTTTTTCCCCTCAAAACCCATCCCAACCTTCCCGAAACACCAATCAATCAATCAATCAATCAATGTCCCGGGATGGTTTTCCCACTTCAAATCCCGGGATTTTTTTTTTTAACGATTCCCGAATTATTTTCCGGGATTGCAGCAGGAGCCGCCGTTCTCCGGCATTTCCCGATTCAAACGGGATCTCCGCCTCCAGCCCCCCCCAAATCTGGGATTAGGAATTCCCAAATTTCCCGGGGGTCGCAGCCTCATCCCGAATATTCCAAATATGGAAATGAACGGGGATTTTTCCGGAGGTTGAACTTCCCCTTTCTCGCTCCGCTGGGAGCCGCAGTTGTCAGGGAAAAGTTCCCGATCCTCCCCAGAATTCCCAATCAAAGCCGAGGCCGTGAACTCCGGGCGGGAGTCGGGATTGGCCTGGATGTGACCGCGGGGTGACCCCGGCGTTCCCGGCCCCACGGACACGGCACCGTCCGGCCTCTCCTGACAACATCCCCTGGGTGAGGTTTTTTTTTCCCATTTTTTCCCTGGAAAACAGATTCCCTGACCCTGCCCTGCCGGGAATTCATCAAGGGAAAAATGGGAAAAATGGGGAAAAATCCTCTTTGACAAAACTCCCGAATCCTGGGAGAATCCAGGAAAAAAAAAAATGGGAAAAGAGGATGAGGAGCTCGGCAAGGAAGGGAAAAGGGGAATCTCAGCCTTGCGTCCCCCACTGCTGGGATTTGGGGTTTTCCCAAAAACCCCTCTTGAAGTATTCCCAAATATTCCCAAATATTCCCAAACATCCCTGTAGAAATGTCCTTAAATGTCCCTGAATGTCCGTATTTAAATATCTCCAAATATCCTTAAATGTCCCTAAATATTCCCAGATATCCCAAATGTTTGGAAGTCCAGGGATGGATGGATGGATCCCAACCCAAAGCTTTGCCAGGGCCGGGATATTTGAGTTCCTGCGGGATCCCCGTGCCAACCCCAGGGATTTGTTCCTCCCCTTTTCTCTTGGAATTGCACAGAAATCCGAGGAAATTCAATCCCGGCCGACAAATTCCATGGAATTTATACCCAAAATCGGCCAAGAGGTGGAAAGACCAAAGCGAGGAAGGCGCCAAAACCCTTGGAAAATCTGGATAAAAGCCCAAAATTCCGGAATTTCTCCCAAAAATGGAAGCGACCAAGGCGCCAATGCCCCCTGGGGAAAAATCCGGATAAAGACCAAAATTGTGGAATTTCTCCTAAACTGAAGGTGGGAAAACTGAAGGGACCAAGGCGCCAACGCCCCCCCCGGGGGAAAAATCCGGACAAAAGCCCCAAAATTCCAGAATTCCGGGCAGGAATCCAAACCAACCTCCCTCCCTCTCCCACCGGGATCCCCGGAGGGATCAACACATTCCAGCAGCTCAGGGAGCCGGGAAATTTCGGGATGGAGGCCACGGGGAGTGACCCCCCTGGCAGGGCCGGGGATGTCGCCACGGCCGGGCGCCCCCGGCTCCACCTGGAAAATTCCATCGAATTCCGGATCTGAGGAATGCGGGGAGGGGTTAATCCTTAACCAGAGCCCACCTGGGAAACCTCGGAAAATCCCCGGGAGCCATTCCCAGTTCGTTTGGGAGGCGCCTCCGTGGGGAAGGAGCTGGAATTCCGCGGTTCTGGCCGGAATTCCGCAGCTCCGGGGTCGGCGGGAGTCGGGAAAAAATGGGAAAATCGAGGGGGAAAGTCACGGAGAGGGGCTGGGACAGAGCCTGGGGATGTGGGATTTGGTGGGAGAAGGAGGAAAATCGGGGAAAGCAATCCCGGATTTTGTGTGGGGGTGGGGAAGAGGCCGAGGCCTCAGCAGGAATTCCATCGCCCCGAATTCCTGGGATCCCTGAATCCCTGAATTCCTGATTTCCTGGAATCCCTGGAATTCCTGAATCCCTGGGATTCCTGAATCCCTGAATCCCTGGAATCCCTGAATCCCTGATTTCCTGGAATCCCTGGAATTCCTGAATCCCTGGAATTCCTGAGTCCCTGAATTCCTGAATCCCTGGAACCCCTGAATCCGTGATTTTCTGGAATCCCTGAATTCCTGGAATTCCTGTATCCCTGAATCCCTGAATCCCTGGAATTTGCAGGTTCCAAAACATCTGCGGGGAAACCAGGGCGGTTCCAGCCTCCGGTTTTAGGGAAAAAACCGTCCCAGCTCTCCCTTCCCAGGCTGGAACTGGGATCACTGGGATCACTGGGAGGAACTGGGATCACTGGGATCACTGGGATCACTGGGATCCCTGAGATCCCCCAGCCCCGGGCACACCCAAGGTCAGCGGGAGCCACGGAAATTGGGGAAAAATCGAAGGGATAAAATTTCGGGAGAGGGGCTTGGAATGCTCCCGGGAACGTGGGAAAAGGAGGAAATCCAGGAGAATTCCGGAATCCCCGGAATCCCTGGGCTCTGCAGGGTCCCCGAACATCTTTGGGGGAAACAAGGGAGGTCCAGGTTAAAAAAAAAAAATGGGATTCGGCAAAAAGGGGTTCAAAAAAACCAGGATTCAGTCAAATGGGATTGAAAAAAAATGGGATTTGATAAAATGGGAATCAGTAAAATGGGATTCAGTAAAAATGGGATTCAGAAAAATTGGGATTCAAAAAAATTGGGATTCAAAAAAAAAGAAATGAAATGGAATGAAATGGAATGGAATGAAATTAAATGAAACAAAATGAAATGAAATGAAACGAAATGAAATGAAATGACATGACATGACATGAAATAAAATAAAATAAAATAAAATAAAATAAAATAAAATAAAACAAATCTTTCCCAATTCCTTCTGTCAATCCCAGAGTGTTCTAAAAGCATCCATGAATATTCAACAACATCCAAACCCCGGGTTCCATTCATTATCCCTGAATTTCCCAGTAATTTTACAGGATTTTTTCACCATCCCAGATTTTAACTCCCGACCCTTTTCACCTCCAGCATTTCAGTCCAGGCAAAAAAAAAAAAAAAAAAAAAAAGGAAAAAAACCTGGGAATCTCTGGGGCTGAAAGGACATTTTTGGGAACATCTGCCACCGTGCAAAACCAACCCCGGCAGCCTCAAATTCCCTTTTTTTTTTTATTCCCCGCTCTGTAACTTTTCCTGGGAAGCCTTTCCCAGCCCCGATTTCTTTGGGGTTTGTTTCCTTTTTAATCATTAAAAAAAAAATCATTTTGATTAAAAATAAAACAAAAAAAAGGGGGGGGGGTGGATGGGCAAGAGGAAGATAAGCTGGAAAAAATCAATTTTTTGGAGGAGAAAGGGAATTTTTTTTTTTTTTTTTCCGTGGATGAGGGGAGGGAACGGGGAGAGCACCGGAGCTGTCGGGGGCTGTTTACACCGGGAGCCATCTGGCAGCAGAGATATAATAACAATTATTCCGTGGAGATTCCGCTGAGGAATCGCGGCCCCGTAAATCAAATTAACGCCCCCGGCCCCCGCTCAGCCCTGCCCGCTCCTCCCGGCCCTGCCCCGCTCCCGTTTAACCCCGGGGATGCTCCCGGACACGGCGCCCTCAGCGTTGGGAATGGGTTTTTTATTTATGGCCGGCCCGGAAAATCCGAGATTTGTGTTCCTGACGGCGCTTCCCAAATCCCTTTTTTATTTATTTTTTTTTTTATTATTTTATTTTTATTTTTATTTTTTATTTTTATTTTTATTTTTATTTTTATTTTTTATTTTTATTTTTATTTTATTTTTATATTTTTATTTTTATATTTTTATTTATTTTTATTTATTTTTTATTTTTTTAATTTTTTAATTTTTATTTTTACTTTTACTTTTATTTTTATTTTTATTTTTATTCTTATTTTTATTTTTATTTTTATTTTTATTTTTATTTTCATTCTTATTTTTATTCTTATTCTTACTCTTATTCTTTTTTTAATTTTTTATTTTTTATATTTTTATTTTTATTTTATTTTTATTTTTATTTTTATTCTTATTCTTATTCTTATTCTTATTCTTTTTAAATTTTTTATTTTTTATATTTTTATTTTTATTTTATTTTTATTTTTATTTTTATTCTTATTCTTATTCTTATTTTTATTCTTATTTTTATTCTTATTCTTATTTTTTTATATTTTTAAATTTATTTTTATTTTTATTTTTTATTATTTTTTATTATTTTTATTAGTTTTTATTAGTTTTACTTTTATTATTTTTAATTATTTTAAATTATTTTTAATTATTTTTAATTATTATTATTTTAAAATTTTTTTCTTCCTCCTCCTCCTCCTCCTCCTCCTCCTCCTCTCCCCCCGCGTGGCAATCTCGGCTCCCCTCATTAGCTCCATCACCCCGGGCTCGGGGTTTATCCCTTTAAATTATTTCACCTTGGGAGGACCCGCCGGGCCCCCATCAATCGCGGCCCCGCTAATGAAAATCATCCGTTAGGGCTCCCCGCGACCACGGGGAAGGATTAAAACACCTCCAAAATCAGCTCCTTCTTTTCTTTTTATCTTTGCAATCTGACAGATTGGATAATTCACCAAAAACTCCTTTTTTTTCCTTTTTTTCTTTTATTTTTTTCTCCCCCCACCTCAGCGCTGACCCCAAAACTTTTTTTTTCTTAATTTTTTTTTTGTACGATATCCGACATTTTCCCAGATTTTCAGAGTCCTTGGAAAAGCCCCTTAGGAAGGAGAGAAAGTCCGGAACTCCCCTTTTTTAGCTGAATCTGGCAGGATTTAGCCCCTAAATCCCAGAAATCCGCACCCGGAACTTTTTGTTCCCTAAATCTGGAATTCCCATCCGGGGAAATGGGAAGGGATGGAGCTCAACACCAAAATTTGGGCTCAAAACCCAACCCAGGGCACAGAAAAAAGGGGGAAAAGCAAAATTCAGGAGTTTTGCTTCAAGTCTTGATCTATTTCATTAATTAATAAGCTGAATAAATTTAATTTAAGCTCCGCCCCCCTCATGGGGACATGTGGGGATCCAAGTCCCACTGACGGGAGATGTTGTCCCAAAAATTCAATTATTTGGCTTTTTTTTGTCCTTTCTTTGGTAAAATTGGGGGTTTTTTACTCATTTTTGGGGGTGTGGGGTTGGCAGAGCCCCACACAGAACGAGCACCGGGAAATTTGGGGGAGGTTTGAGGAAGAACAATGGGATTTGGGGTGGATTTTCAAGGAAAAAGGCCAAAAAAAAGTCATTTTCCCTCTTTTCCTCATTGGGGTTTTTTTTGTTTGGGTTTGGGATTTTGGGGAGGGGTTTTGAAGCAGTTGGGAAGAGTCAGGGAATCCCCAAATTCACCCAGCTGACCCTAAAAAATCCTGAAAATCCCGAATTGTCTGGAATTCTCCCAGGACATTCCAAGGGGGGTGGGAATTCACCGGGATCAGCCGAAGGCCTTGGAGGAGCCACCAGAGCAAGGAGAACCGACCACCCCCTGCCATTCCCAGCTCCAGAAAGGCACAAAAAATTAAAATAATTCGAGATTTGGGGACGGAAATGTCCCTTTTTTGTTCGTTTGGGGTTTTTTGTGGTGCTTTGGAAGAGCAGCCGGGAGTTTCTGGGTTTGTGGAGGCACCAGGAAGGGCCAGGCCACCCTCGGGCCACTGGTGGCCACCAGACCGGGCAGTCCTGGCCCAACCAGGCCCCCCAGGGGTGCCCAAAATCAGCGATAAATTTGTTTTAAAGGGATCAGAGGCGGAGCTGCCCCGCTGGGATTTGCCCAGATCGGGGAGAATTCCACCAGGATAAAACCGGAGCCGAGGGGGAAGCTCAGGATCCGTTCCAGGTGGGAATCAAAGGCTCTGGATCCTCGTTTTTCCTTGGATCCTGTTTTTTTTTCCCCCTGGATCCCGTTCCTGGGGTGTGCAGGAACACGAGCGCCCTGACCCCGATAAAATCCCAGGTTTGGATTGAAGGACTCCAAGGGGTTCCAGCTCCAACCCTCCCAGGCTGGAGCGACCGCACCGGAGTGAATCCGGAGCCCAGGGAGGAGCTCAGGGTGGATTCCAGGGAGGAACCAGAGCCCCTGGATCCTCGTTTTTCCCTGGATCTTGTTTCCAGGGTGACCCCACTAAAACCCCACATTTGAAGGGGATTTAGGGGTGGCTCCAGTTCCCAGCTCCGGTGCCAACGCTCCTGCTCCAACCTGGGACAGAACCGGAGCCCAGGGAGGAGCCCAGGGAGGAACCAGAGCCCCTGGATCCTCGTTTTTCCCTGGATCCCATTCCCAGGGTGAACACGGCCACCCCACATTTGAAGGGGATTTAGGGGTGGCTCCAGTTCCCAGCTCCACCAGATTCTGGCTCCTGCTCCAACCTGGGACAGAACTGGAGCCCAGGGAGGAGCTCAGGGTGGATTCCAGGGAGGAACCAGAGGCTCTGGATCCTCGTTTTTCCCTGGATCCCATTCCCAGGGTGACCCCGGCCACCCCGACCCCACTAAAACCCCACGTTTGGAAGGGGATTTAGGGGTGGCTCCAGTTCCAGCTCTGGTGCCAAGGCTCCTGCTCCAATGTGGGATAAAACCGGAGCCAAGGGAAGATCCAGGGAGGAACCAGAGCCTCTGGATCCTCATTTTTCCCTGGATCCCATCCCCAGGGTGACCCCGGCCACCCTGACCCCACTAAAACCCCACATTTGAGAGGGGATTTAGGGGTGGCTCCAGTTCCATCTCCACCAGATTCTGGCTCCTGCTCCAACCTGGGACAAAACCGGAGCCAAGGGAAGATCCGGGGAAGAACCAGAGCCTCTGGATCCTCGTTTTTCCCTGGATCCCATCCCCAGGGTGGCCCCAGCCACCCTGGCCCCACTAAAACCCCACATTTGGAAGGGGATTTAGGGGTGGCTCCACCAGATTCTGGCTCCTGCTCCAACCTGGCACAAACCCGGAGCCCAGGGAGGATCCGGGGAGGAACCGGAGCCCCGGGACCTTCACCTCTCCCCGGATCCCACCCCCCGGGCGCAGGGACACGAGCGCCCCGACCCCTCGGAGACCCCGCACGTTCCCGGGATGATTTCAGGGCGGCTCCTCCATCCCCCAGACCCCCCAAACCCCTCCCGCAAACCCAACCCCGATCTCCCGGCTTTAATCACCGCGCCGCGCTTTGTCTCTGAGCCTTTTCTCTGCCTTTCTCTCCTTCCATTTATTTTCCTTTTTTCTCTTTTTTTTTTTCCTTTTTTTTTTTTTTTGTGCTAAACCTGTAAAAGGCGCCGGGGCCGGGAGTTCATTTGGCCGCGGAGCTGATAAGCCGTGAAAAACACGGAGCCGGCGATGGAAGCGCTGACAGCGGAGCCGCCGGGCCCGGCCGCGATTTTGTCTCCGAAAAAAACAAAACAAAACAAAAAAACCGCTCCGCACGCAGCATGTAAAGGAGTTCCGAGTGCTGGGGGGGCTCGGGGAAAGAGGGGAGGGAGCGGGGAAAAAATAATAAAATAAAATAAAATAAAATAAAATAAAATAAAATAAAATAAAATAAAATAAAATAAAATAAAATAAATAAAATAAAAAATAAAACAAAATAAAATAAAGTAAAGTGAAGTAAAATAAAATAAAATAAAATAAATAAAATAAAGAAATAAATAAAATAAAATAAAATAAAATAAAATAAAATAAAATAAAATAAAATAAAATAAAATAAAATAAAATAAAAATAAAAAACCCCGCACGGAAGACGAGAAGGGCGGGCGGCGCTGGGGAGAGCAGGGAGAGAGAGCAGCGCTGCAGATCAATCATTTATAATTAACAAAAATCCGATTGGGGCTTTAAATAGAGATCAATGAGCGGCGGGGCTGAGTGGATTGCGAGGATGTATTCACCTTCTCGTAACTCTCCTCGCGGAGCTGTCACACCTCCCGAACCCCCATTTGTTTTGTTAACAAAGCTTCAGGGGGCGCCGGGCTCTCATTGAAATTTCATTAATCTAATGGAGTAAAGTCCTGGAGAAGGGGGGGGAAAAAAAAAAAAAAAGAAAAAAAAAATCAAATTCTCGTTGGGCGAGATGGTACCTGGGAAAGATAACCTCTGGTTGAACTCCCCGCCTCGGCGGGCTCTGCCATCAGTCTGGGAGCAGACAGCAGCGGGATGATTGCAGCCACCGGCCGCAGATCCTTCTTCTTCTTCTGCTGCTGCTGCGGCTGCTGCTGCTGCTGCTCGGCCCCCCCGAGCCCGGCCCGCCGCCCCCCGAGCCCGGCCCGCCGCCCCCCGGGCCCGGCCCGCCGCCCCCCGGGCCGAGCGCCGGCGCCACCGGCCACGAGCGGGGACCGGGCGGGGTCACGGCCGGGGCTGGGATGGGGTCAGGGCTAAAATCAGCCCGGGGTTGGGTTTGGGAACACGGCAAGGTCACAGCTGGGATTGCAGCAGGGGTCAGGGTTAAAATCAGCCCGGGGTTGGGTTTGGGAACACGGCAAGGTCACGGCTGGGACAGGGACGGTTCAGGTCTAAAATCACCCTGAGTTTGGGACTGCAGCGGGGTCACGGCTGGGACTGGGGTGGGGTCAGCTCTAAAGTCACCCTGGGTTTGGGTCTGGGATCACAGCAAGGTCACAGCTGGGACTGGGACGGGTCAGGTCTAAAATCACCCTGGGTTTGGGATTGAGCGGGGTCACGGCCAGGGCTGGGACAGAGTTGGGTCTAAAATCACCCTGGGTTTGGGTCTGGGAGCACGGCAAGGTCACAGCTGGGATTGGGACAGGGGTCACCTCTAAAGTCACCCCGGGTTTGGGTCTGAGACAGCAGCAAGGTCATGGCCGGGACAGGGACGGTTCAGGGCTAAAATTATCACAGGTTTGGGTTTGGGATCACAGCAAGGTCACAGCTGGGACTGGGGTGGGGTCAGCTCTTAAATCAGCCCTGAAACTGCAGCGGGGTCATGGCCAGGGCTGGGACAGGGGTTGGGTCTCAAATGACCTTGAGCTTGGTTCTGGAGCTGCACCAGGGTCACGGCTGGAACTGGGGCAGGGGTTCGGGTCTGAAATCACCACGGGTTCGGTTCTGGAACCACCACAGGCTCAGTTCTGGAACCACCATGGGTTTGGGTCTGAAATCAGCCCGGGCTCGGTTCTGGAAGCAGACACGTCCCTCCCAGACGTCCCCTCAGGGAGTCCCAGAGCTGCTGAGGCTGGAAAAGCCCTCCAGGATCAACCCCAAACTCCAACCCAGCGCTGCCAGGGGCTCACGGAGCGGTTGGGGTGGGAAGGGACCTTGGAGTCCACCCAGGGACACCTCCCAGCGCCCCAATGTCCAACCTGGGACCCTCCCAGGGATCCACAGCTGCTCTGGGGTTCAGTGCCACCCCTGCCGTGTCCCCAAGTGCCACATCCCCCACCCCTCAGCTCCCTCCGGCGGCTCCAGCGCTGGGCAGGGGGCAGGAGGGTCTTTTTTGCGCCAAAAATCCCAAACTTCCTCCTCTTCCCCACCCACTTCTCCTCGAAACCCTCAGGGATTTCGAGGAGGTTTCCGAGGGAAAATTCTGTTTTGAGGGAAAACTGAACCCTCCTGCTGCTGTGACCTCCCCAGCAGCTCCCGCTGATTTCCCCTCGTATTCCGAATATCCCAGGAATCCCAACAACTGCAGCTCCACCACGGCCACAGGAGACTCTCAACTTTCAGCCCAAATCCCTCGTTCCTTCCCGGGCTGTGGGAAAGAGCAGGAAACCCGAACCCGAGCGGGGCCAGGCCGTGAAAAAAAACGGGGGAGAAAAAAACCTCCCGGGGTTCTGGCAGGGCAGGAATTTCTGGAAAACTCCGGGAATTGCAGGGCGATCAAGCTGAGCACAGACACCTGCAGGGCCCAAACTCCTCTGGATTTATTGGGGAGATGAAAACCCTCGGTTCCCCCCGCTCCCAGATGCAGGTGGCAGATAAAATCCAGCTGCGGGTTTTGATTCGGGATGAAATCCCAGGCGGCGCCAGCTGTGCCCAGGCCTTGGCCCCGGCCCCAAACTCTGCCTGGGCTCCCAGTTAAAGGAAAAATCCAGGAAATCAAACCTGGAAATTAAATTCAATCCATTCAATCCATCCCATGGCCCTGGTGGGGCCTGGCGGGTCCAGTTTGTCCCCACGGTGGTGGCACCGAGGGGGCACAGAAGGTCCAGACCCCCCCCAGGACACCCCTGTGCCGTTTTTGGGGTTTTTCCCCCTCCCTTTTCCTGCTCTCCGAGGTTTTTCCCCCTCCAGCCCCGAGGTTTCCCAGCTTTGCCCATCTCCAGATCCCAAATTTGGGATCAGGGGTCCCGTGGGAAGGCCCATCCCCTTCTCCCGCTCCCAGCTGGGTCTGTGTGTGCACCTCACTGTGGGATGGAATTCCCAGGGATGGAATTCCCAGGGGATCTGTGGCTGCCCCACCCCTGGAATTGTCCCAGGGCAGGGATAATGGGAATTGTCCCTGGGTGGGACTGGGGATGGGGGATTTAATGTCTCATCCATCCCAAACCATTGCAGGATTCTGGAACGGTCGCCTGACCCATCCCAAGTCCCTCTTTCCCTGATATCCCAGAGATATCCCACAGATATCCCACAGATATCCCACATTCCCAACCCTCTGCTTTCCCTGGAAATCCTCTCTTGGCCCCACCCCAACCAGGAGGATCCCAAATCCCACCCTGACCAGGGCAATCCCAAATTCCCACCCCGACCAGGGCGATCCCAAATTCCCCCCCGACCAGGGCGATCCCAAATTCCCCCCCTGACCAGGGGGATCCCAAATTCCCCCCCTGACCAGGGGGATCCCAAATTCCCCCCCTGACCAGGGGATCCCAAATTCCCAGCCCCCCTCGTGTTGTTTCCCACACGGCTCCACCTGCGGATCCTCTCCCGTCCCCTCCCGTTTATCCCAGCCCTGTTCTGGGTTTGCCTTCCCCTTCCCGAGCCAAAGGAGGAGAAGAGAAAGCTCCTCCACGGAATATTCCAGACGGGATGAAAAATTCCAAAATCTTTTTTTTGGGGTTATTTTTTGGGGGATTTTTGGGGGATTTTTTTGGGGGGTGGGGTTTTGGTTTTTTTAGGTTTTTTTTGGTTGGGTTTTTTTTGTTTGTTTGGGTGGTTTTTTTGTTTTGTTTTTTTTTGTTTGTTTTTTTAAAGCTCGGCACCTTTTCGGGAACCCGCCCGGGAGCAGGGAAGCGAGGAAATCTGGGAAGGCACACACGGCCCCGATTCCAAACACGCACACGGACGAGCCTTGGGGGAATTGGGTGAACTTTTGAACCAGAGCTGCGGAGAGACAGAGCCGAGAGCCTGTTCCCACTTTAATAAACAATTCCCTCTTCTTTTTTTTTTTTTTTCTTTTTTTTTTTTTTTCCTCAATTAATTAAGGTTTGGGAAGGGAAAAAAAAAAAAAAAAAAAAAAAAAGAAAATGGCAGGAGAGGAGTAATGGGGCGGGCGGCGCGTTCCTTACAGATGGATCCTACCTTTGGCTGCTTATTAAATCTCTGCATGATTGCGCTGCAGAAAATTAATCGCATTGTTTTTCCCTTTCCTTCCGAGGGCCCTGCAAGCGGCTCCCGCTCCCCGCAGCCCCGGCACCGCTCCCGATCCCCGGCCCCGCTCCGGCTCCCCGGCCCCGCTCCCGATCCCCGGCCCCGCTCCCGATCCCCGGCCCCGCTCCCGATCCCCGGCCCCGCTCCCGATCCCCGGCCCCGCTCCTCTCCCCGGCCCCGCTCCCGATCCCCGGCCTCGCTGGGGTTCCGTGGGTTTTCCGTGAAATCCGTGGGTTTCCGTGAAATCCGTGGGTTTCGGGCCTCGGGGAGGGAGTGGGTGCTGGGGGAGGTTTGGGGGTTCTGGGTTTGGGTGAGGCAGGGAAAGGGAAAGGGTTGGGAGAGGGGAGGGAGCGGGGTGGTGGGTGCTGGGGATGGAGCCCGGATCAGGCCTCCTCCTCATCCTCCTCCTCATCCTGGGCCTCGTCCTGATCCTGATCTTCTGATCCTCACCCTGATCCTCAGCCTCCTCCTCCTCCTCCTGATCTTCATCCTGATCCTGGTCCTCAGCTTCCTCCTTCTCCTTCTTCTCCTGATCTTCATCCTCACCCTGATCCTCAGCCTGATCGTCACCCTGATCCTCAGCCTGATCGTCATCCTGATCCTCAGCCTCCTCCTCCTCTTCCTCCTGGGCCTCATCCTGATCCTGATCTTCTGATCCTCACCCTGATCCTCATCTTGATCCTCAGCCTCCTCCTCCTCCTCCTCCTCATACTGGTCCTCACCCTGATCCTGATCCCAGTCCTCACCCTGATCTTCATCTTCATCCCAATCCTCAGCTGATTCCTCCTGTTCCTCCTCCTCATCCACGTCCTGGTCCTGATCCTGATCCTCATCTTCATCCTGATCCTCATCTTCATCCTGATCCTCAGCTTCATCCTGATCCTCAGCTTCCTCCTCCTGATCCTCATCCTGGTCCTGATCCTGATCTTGATCTCATCCTCATCCTGATCTTCATCTTCATCCTGATCCTCAGCTTCCTCCTCCTCATCCTGGTCCTCATCCTGATTTTCGTCCTGATCCTGATTTTTGTCCTGATCCTCATCCTCATCCTGATCTCATCCTGATCCTCAGCTTCCTCCTCCTCATCCTGACCCTGATCCTGGCCCTCATCCTGATTTTCGTCCTGACTCTGATCCTGATCCTGATCCTGATCCTGATCCCGATCTTGATCCTCATCCTGGTCTCATCCTGATCTCATCCTGATCCTCAGTTTCCTCCTCCTCCTCCTCCTGATCTTCATCCCAATCCCTCTCCTGACCCTCCTCCCCCTCCTCAGGCACCCCCACAGCCCCAGCGGTCCCGCTCTGAGCCCCGGACCAGGCCGGGATTTGGCACGGTCCCCCCCCCGCCCTCGGCCGGGCCGGGTTTGCGTTCCCCCGTCCGGAGCCGCCCGAGCGCTCCCGCGGCCGCCCCGGGGCCCTGGGATCCCCGGCCGGGCCCCAAAAACGGGGGTGGGGCTGAGGGGGAACCCGGCGGCAGTCCCGGGATAATCCCGGCGGCAATCCCGAGATAACCCCGGGGGCATTCCCGGGATAACCCCGGGGGCAATCCCAGGATAACCCCGGCGGCAATTCCGGGATAGCCCCGGGGGCATTCCCGGGATAACCGCGGGGGCATTCCTGGGACAACCCCGGCAGCAATCCCGGGATAACCCCGGCGGCAATCCCGGGATAACCCCGGCAGCAATCCCGGGATAACCCCGGCAGCAATCCCGGGATAACCCCGGCGGCAATCCCGG
This sequence comes from Phylloscopus whistleri, assembly GCA_017589585.1. Lineage (NCBI taxonomy): Eukaryota > Metazoa > Chordata > Aves > Passeriformes > Phylloscopidae > Phylloscopus > Phylloscopus whistleri. The sequence goes on from JADMLD010000119.1 coordinate 34,707, forward strand.
GATAACCCCGGCGGCAATCCCGGGATAACCCCAAGGGCAATCCCGGGAACAATAACCTGGATCCAGGACTGTCCTGGGATACGGGGAGAGGAAAAGGGAAAAGGGGAAAGGGGAAAGGGGAAAGGGGAAAGGGGAAAGGGGAAAGGGAAAGGTGGAAATTCATCTTTTCAGGAACAAATCCCTAAATTCCTCCCTGGGAGGGTGGGGAGGGGCTGGGATGGAATTCCCAGGGAAGCTGTGGCTGCCCCTGGATCCCTGGAAGTTTCCGAGGCCGGGTGGGAGCAGCCTGGGACGGTGGGAGATGTCCCTGGATGTCCCTGGATGGGATTTGAGGTCCTTCCCGCCCAAGGGAAGGGTGGGATTCCAGACTCCCCTGGGATTTCCACAGCAAAAGCAGCTCCAGCTCAGGGGTGACAGAAATCCCGTTCCTGATTCCCGGGAATTGACCTTTCCCAGAGCTCTCCCGAGGCAGAGATTCCTCACCCGACCCCAGCCCAAACCTCCAGCTCCCCTCTGGAATCTCGGGATGGGAGGGAATCCCCTCCCGGGCACAAACAGCCCCCAAATCCCCCTGGGATCCGGAATTCCCGACCGGGATCTGGAATTCCCGACCACCAAACCTCCCTCCTGGGAGCCCCCCAGCCCATCCCGGCCTGCCCAGAGCTGCATCCCAGCTCGGATCTTTAGGAGTTTTTGCCTTCCCTGAGGCCGGGAGGGGCAGGAGCAGCCCCCAGTGCTTCCTGTCCAAAATCCCAACGGACGGACCGGGAACGTTCCCGTTGGAACCCCACGGGATCCAAAGGGGCATTCCTGGAGGGGTGGCGGGGAAACTGAGGCACGACAGGGAGCAGGGATACGGATCCAGAACTGGGAGAGCTTTGCCTTCCCCACCCCTCTTTTCCCCATCCCTCTTTCCCTTCCCTACCCCTCTTTTCTTTTCCCGTCCTTCATTTCCCATCCCTCTTTTCCTTCCCCATCTGCCTTTCCCAATCCCTCTTTTCCCAATCCCTCATTTCCTTCTCCCACCTTTTTTTTCCCATCTGCCTTTTCCTTCCCCATCCCTCTTTTCTCTTTTCCTTCCCCACCTGCCTTTTCCAATCCCTCTTCTCCTTTTCCCACTCCTCCCAATCCCTCTTTTCCTTCCCCATCTGCCTTTTTCCATTCCTCTTTTCCCCATCCCTCTTTTCCTTTCCCTTCCTGCCTTTTCCAATCCCTCTTTTCCCAATCCCACTTTTCCTTCCCCACTCTCTTTTCCCATCCCTCTTTTCCCAATTCCTCTTTTCCTTTCCCATCCCTCTTTTCCCCATCCCTCTTTTCCTTCCCCTTCCTGCCTTTTCCCAACCCCTCTTTCCCCCATCCCTCCCAACCCCTCGCAACCTCCGAACACCCAAACTCCCCTGCCAACAACCACCAACACACCCAAAAAAAATCCCAGAACCCCCCAAAACAAACCCCAAAAAACCAAAAAAACCCCAAAAAACCCCCCAAACCCCAAAAAAACCAAAAAAACCCCAAACCCCCTCCAAAAAAAAACCCAAAAAACACCCCAAAAACCCCTCAAAAAAACCCCAACCCCCCCCCAAAAAAAAACCAAAAAACCCCCCAAAAAAACCCCAAAACCCCAAAAAATCCCCAAAAAACCCCCAAAACCCCCAAAATCCCCCAACTCCGGCTGCGGGGATGCAGAAATGCCCGGGAATATCGGCTCCCGGGCCGCCGCGGGGGCGTTTCCATGGCTGCGGGGTGACCCCCGGGAGCCGCGGCCGCACCAGCCCGGGGGCAGCGGGGTCAGCCCGCGGCCGCCCCGACCCGCGGGGTGAAAAGTTCAGGCGGCCCAGGAAAAACCAATACGGCCCCGGCGGAGCCCGCGTCCCGATTTATTTCCATTCCCGGCCAGCCATGCATAGAAAATCCGGATAAATCCCATTCAGCCCCCGCCGGGGGATCCGGCACCCAATGGATGCGAACAGATGGGAGCGGGGAGGGGCCGGGCTGCCCTTTTTTGGGGGGGGGGGGTTGTTAATAATTGCCGTTAATTGCGCCCTCGGGAGGAAAAAAATAAAAAAAAATAAAAATAAAAAACACCACGGAATGAACAACCAAAAAAAAAAAAAAAACCAAACAAAAAAAAACAAAAACAAAAACAAAACAAAACAAAACAAAAAAAAAACAAACAGAAAAAAAACCACACAAACCCAGAAAACAAAAAAAATCAAACAAAAAATCCCACAAAAAACAAACTAAAAACCCCAAAAACCCCAAAAACAAATAAACAAACAACCCCAAAAAACCCCCCAAAGCGAAAACAAAAAAACCACCCACACACACCAAAAAAAAATCCCCCAAAAAACCCCAAACACACAACAAAAACAAACAAACAAACAAACAAACACAAAAAAACCCAAATTAAAAAAAAAACCAAACACCCCCCCCCCCCAAGAAAAAAATTCTCCTTTTTGTCGTTTCGTTTAAAATTTTAACTCCTCGCCCTCCCTTTGGAATTTTCTCTTTTTTTGTGTGTGTGTGTGTAGGTTTGGGGTTTGGGGGTTTTTTTTCTTTCTCTCTCTGCCCAGCCGGGTGTCAGATCAGGGAGGATAATGAGGATTTTCGGCCCCGGTTGATGTCCCGGATTGTCCCGGTCCCAGCCCGGTCCCGGTCCCGGTCCCGGCCCGGGCTCTCCCCGCAGGAGCCGCCACGAGGCGGCCACGAGGTGGCTCCTGGAGCCCTCGGAGAGTCCGGAACGTTCCGCGGGCAGAGCGGCGGTGGGGGCGCGGAGGGTGGGGTGGGGTGAGGCACAACCCGGGGATTGGCAGCCAAAATTCCGCCTTTTTTTTATTTTTAATTTTATTTTAATTTTTAATTTTATTTTTAATTTTATTTTTAATTTTTATTTTAATTTTTATTGTGGGATGATGGAAGGGGAAAAGCAGAAAATCCGGGATGTTATTTAACAAATATGGGGATTGACAGACAAAATTCTTCCTTATTTATTTTATTTTATTTTATTTTATTTTATTTTATTTTATTTTATTTTATTTTATTTTATTTTATTTTATTTTATTTTATTTTATTTTATTTTATTTTATTTTTATTTTTATTGTGGGATGCTGGAGGGGAAAAGCAGAAAATCCGGGATGTTATTTAACAAATGTGGGGATTTACAGACAAAATTCCTCTTTATATTTATATTTATATTTATATTTATATTTATATTTATATTTATATTTATATTTATATTTATATTTATATTTTGGGATGATGGAAGGGGAAAAGCAGAAAATCCGGGATGTAATTTACTAAATATGAAAATAATAAAAATAATTTAAAAAATAAAACTATTAAACACATTTCTAAACGAATATAATATTTATGTAATAAATTATATAATATTTATAATATTTATAAAATAATAAAAATATCTAAAAGAAAAATATTAAAATAAAAAGGTGCCCAAAAATTCCCTGGAAAATGAGATTTTTGTGGTTGCTTTTTTAAGGGATGATGGAAGGGGAAAAGCAGAAAATTCGGGATGTAATTTAAAAAATATGGGAATTTACAGACAAAATTCCTCCTTTTTTAAAAAATTTAATTTTAATTTTAATTTTTAATTTTAATTTTTATTGTGGGATGGTGGAGGGGAAAAGCAGAAAATTCGGGATGTTATTTAACAAATACAGGGATTTACAACCAAAATTCCTCCTTTTTTTTAAATTTTATTTTTATTTTTATTTTTATTTTTATTTTTATTTTTATTTTTATTTTTATTTTTATTTTTATTGTGGGATGATGGAAGGGGAAAAGCAGAAAATCTGGGATGTTATTTAGTAAATATGAAAATAATAAAAATAATTTTTAAAATTTTAAAAAAATAAAAATCATTAATATTAAAATAAAAATGTGCCCAAAATTTAAAGTTGAAAAAAGCAGAAAAGTCCCGGAATTGGGATATGGGGTGGGATAAACCGGGAAGGAAATCGGCACCGGGGGGATTCCTGATGGGAAAAGGGTCCCAGAGGGATTTTCATGGGGTTTTTTTGAGAGAAAATTGTTTGGGGTTTGGAAACGGGGATGGAGGGAAAAGGAAAAGGGGACGGGGAAGGAAAAGAGGATGGGGAGGGAAAATTGGGATGTTAAACCTGACCCGGCTCTGCTCCCATCCCAGGGATTTCTTTTGTGGCCTTGGCTGCTCCTTCCTGGGGTTGGGGTCAGGGACGGGATCGGGGTCGGGATTGGGGTCAGGGACAGGGTCAGGGTTGGGATCAGGATCAGGGTCAGGGTCAGGGTCGGGATTGGGGTCAGGATCAGGATTGGGGTCAGGGTCAGGGTCAGGGTCAGGGACAGGGTCAGGGTCAGGGTCGGGGTCAGGGTTGGGGTCGGGGTCAGGGTTGGGGTCAGGGTCAGGATCAGGATCAGGATCAGGATCAGGATCAGGGTCAGGGTCAGGATCAGGATCAGGATCAGGGTCAGGGTCAGGGTCAGGATCAGGATCAGGATCAGGATCAGGATCAGGATCAGGGTCAGGGTCAGGATCAGGGTTAGGGTCAGGGTCAGGATCAGGGTTAGGGTCAGGGTCAGGGTCAAGGTCAGGGATGGGATTGGGGTCAGGGTCAGGGTCAGGGTCAGGGTCAGGATCAGGATCAGGGTCAGGATCAGGGTCAGAATTGGGGTTGGGGTCGGGGTCAGAGCCAGGACTGGGATCTGGGGTCAGGGCCGGGGTCAGTCCCAGCTCCATCACAAAAAGGCTCCAGAACAGAGGGAGGGACAGGATGTGGGATTTGGGATTTGGGGTTTGGGATTTGGGATTTGGGATTTGGGATTTGGGGTTTGGGGTTTGGGATTTGGGGTTTGGGGTTTGGGATTTGGGATTTGGGATTTGGGGTTTGGGATTTGGGGTTTGGGGTTTGGGATTTGGGGTTTGGGGTTTGGGATTTGGGATTTGGGATAACGGATGGGGATGGAAGGCGAGCGGGAAAAGGGGGAAGGGAGGGTTGGGGTGGGATTGATGGGGTCTCTGTTGTTTGTTGGGGTGCGGGGAAAGGGAAAAAGGGGAAAGGGAGGAAGGAAAGAAGGGAAAGAGGGGGAATAAAAGGGGAATAAAAGCAGATTTGGGGAAACATTTTGGGAGACATTTGAAGAAACATTTGGGGATATTTGTGGTGACATTTCTGGACATTTGTGGGGACATTTGGGGACATTTGGGGGGCACTTTTGGGGACGTTTGGTCCTGGGGAGCTGCTCGGCCGCTTTTCCCGTTCCACTCAGGGAATCCCAAAATTTCTCCCGTTCCTTTCCCAGACGAGCTCAAGCGCTGCCATTTTGTGCCCAAATCCTACAATTTTGAGGGGGAAAAAACCAGGGAAAAAGGGGCCAAACCCTGCTCTTAAATCCCCCAAAACTGGAGGATTTTCCCCCACTCCCCTCAGCCCAGACGCTTTTTGTCCCCTTTTCCCTCACAAAATTCCCAGGAAAAAATAAAATAAAATAAAATAAAATAAAATAAAATAAAATAAAATAAAATAAAACAAAATAAAATAAAACAAAATAAAACAAAAAAAAAAAAAAAGAAAAAAAAAAGTGGGAATTTGCATCTCTCAGATTTCTTTTCCCCTAAAACCTTCCCAGGGTGACAAAACCCTATTAAATCCCCTAAAGATGGAGCAGTTCTCCCGCTTTTCCCTCACAAAATTCCTGAGGGGGAGGGATAAAAAATATATTAAAAAAGTGAATTTGCATCTCCCTGATTTCCATCCAAGCTCCGAAGGGAAGAACAAAATGAGACTAAAAAAAAAAACCAAACCCAACCCCAACAACAACAACAACAACAAAAAAATCCCATTACCGGAGGTTTCACCCTTCTGCCAGCAAAGAAAAAAAAAAAAAAAAAAAAAAAGAAAAGAACAGAAATAATAACCCCGATCCCATTAAGGAGCTGTCAGCGCCTCCATTCCCGTTTTTCCTGCGGGGACTCGGCCGCCGCCGCCGGCCCCGGGAGCAGCTGATGGAATTATGGGCTGGGTTTTGTTGTGGGGCCGAGGAGTGAACAGGAACTGAACCTTGAACTTCGTTTCCCCTTTGAACTCGTTACCTTGAGCTCCGATCCCCCTCCTCCCTCCCTCCCTCCTTTCCCGGCTTTTTTTTTTTTTTTTCCTTTTTTCCTTTTTTTTCCCTGCCCTTCTCCAAACAGATTTCATCCCAATTACCGTCCCTTCCCCTCGGCCCCGAGATGGATCATCGCCGCTCTGACCCGATTACCTGCGGGGGACGGGCGCTGACCCCGCCGCGCCCCGGTCCCAATCCCGGCCCAATTATCCCGCAGCTTCTCCATCTTCCTCCTCCCCATCCCCCGCCCGGCGGCCGGGTGCGGGAAAAAGGTGGAAAATCCATCCCAGGGGGAAAAAAACAGGATTTGGGGGTTTATTTTCCTTTTGGGGTTCATTTCCCATTTGGGGTTTTGTTTTCCATTTGGGGTTTGGTTTCCATTTGGGGTTCATTTCCCATTTAGGGTTCATTTTCCTTTCCATTTGAGATTTGTTTTCCATTTGGGATTCGTTTTCCATTTGGGGTTCATTTCCCATTTGGGGTTCATTTTCCATTTGGGATTTGGTTTCCACTTGGGATTTGTTTTCTATTTAGGGTTTATTTTCCATTTAGGGTTCATTTTCCATTTGGGGTTCATTTTCCATTCGGGGTTCGTTTTCCATTTGGGGTTTATTTTCCATTTGGGGTTTGCTTTCCATTTGGGATTGGTTTCCATTTGGGGTTCATTTTCCATTTGGGGTTCATTTTCCATTTGGGGTTTATTTTCCATTTGGGATTTGTTTTCTATTTGGGATTTGTTTTCCATTTAGGGTTTATTTCCCATTTGGGGTTTATTTTCCATTTGGGGTTTTGTTTTCCATTTGGGGTTCGTTTTCGCGGCTCTGACCCGATTACCTGCCGGGGACGGGCACTGACCCTGCCGCGCCCCGGTCCCAATTCCAGCCCAATTATCCCGCAGCTTCTCCATCTTCCTCCTCCTCCTCCCCATCCCCCGCCCGCCGGCCGGGTGGGAGAAAGGGTTGGGAAATCCATCCCGGGGGAAAAATGGGATTTTGGGGTTTATTTTCCTTTTGGGGTTCATTTCCCATTTAGGGTTTATTTTCCATTTGGGGTTCATTTTCCTTTCCATTTGAGATTTGTTTTCCATTTGGGGTTCATTTTCCATTTGGGATTTGGTTTCCACTTGGGATTTGTTTTCTATTTAGGGTTTATTTTCCATTTGGGGTTCATTTCCCATTTGGGATTTGTTTTCTATTTGGGATTGGTTTCCATTTGGGAAGGGGCTGGGATTGGGATCTCCGGGGAACGGAAGGAAATCCCAGCTTTGTCCCTGGCCCCAAAACCTCTCCCTCCATCCCCAAATCCCAAAATCCCCCCGATCCCACGGGATCGTCCTGCTCCCAGAGCTCCCGGATCAGGTTTGGATATCCCGGAAAAGGAGGGAGAGGGAAGATCCCAACCCCACCTCCTGTCCCCATCCCGGGGAATTTTCAGTTGAGGATTTAAGACCTCAAAGATCAAATTGAGGTGGTTCTGATCCATTTATCCCAACTGGAATTCCAAAAAAACCCCAAAATGAAGTGGCTTTGATCCATTTACCCAACTGGAATCCCAAAAGAAAATCAAATTGAAGTGGTTCTGATCCATTTACCCAACTGGAATTTCCAAAACAAAACCAAATTGAAGTGGCTTTGATCAATTTACCCAACTGGAATCCCAAAAAAATCAAGTTCAAGTGGCTTTGATCCATTTATCCCAACTGGAATCCCAAAAGAAAATCAAATTGAAGTGGCTTTGATCAATTTACCCAACTGGAATCCCAAAAAAATCAAATTCAAGTGGCTTTGATCCATTTATCCCAACTGGAATCTCCAAAAAAAAATCAAACTGAAGTGGTTTTGATCCATTTATCCCAACTGGAATCCCCCAAAAAAACCCAAATTGAAGTGGCTTTGATCCATTTACCCAACTGGAATCCCAAAAAACCCCAAACTGAAGTGATTTTCATCCATTTATCCCAACTGGAATTCCAAGAAAACCCCAACTCTTCCCCTTCCCGTGTTTTTTTTCCCCCAAGATTTTTCCCGGGTCGGGTGGGACAAGGAACAGGGATTTTATTTTTTTTTTCCCCCTCAAATTTCACAGGAATCGTGATCAAGAACCCCCCCAGATCTTCCCAAATCCTTGATTTTTCCTCGAGAAAAAACTCGGGGAAAAGGGGGCGAAAACCCCAAAAGGAAACGAAACCAAAACGGGCGAAAAACCTCAAAAACGACCAAACCCGGCCTAAAAAAAAAATCCCAAAAATCGACAAAAAAATTCCCAAAAATCGATCAAAAAAAAATTAAAAAAAAATAAAATAAATTAAAAAAAAAGAACCGAAGCACCTCGGGCTTGGGGAATATCCCGGGATTTTTCCTGAGGAGGGAGAAAAATTCCTGCTGAGTTCCCCGGACAAAGGGCCGGGGTGATAAATGGGATTTGTCACCGCGCCCGGGGTTAGGCCGGGGTTTAGTCCCGGTTTTATCTCGGGCGGGTAAACAGCCCATTAATCCCGGGAGAGGCTAAATTAGGTGGGAATGCAAATATCGGGGAGGAAATAATGGCCGGGGACACCGGGAGGTTAAAAATAAAAATAAAAAAAAAAAAGGTGGGAAGGGGAGGAGGAGGGGAAATGGGATTTGTTTTATCCGGGATGGGGAAAAAAAATGGGGTTTGTGTTATCTGTGAGAGGGGGAAAAATGGGATTTGTTTTATCAGGGAGGGGGAAAAATGGGATTTGTTTTATTGGGGAGGAGGAAAAATGGGATTTGTTTTATCCAGGAGGGGAAAAAATGGGATTTGTTTTATCCAGGAGGGGGGAAAATGGGATTTGTTTTATTGGGGAAGGGGAAAATTGGATTTGTTTTATCAGGGAGGGGAAAAAATGGGATTTATTTTATTGGGGAGGGGGGAAATTGGATTTGTTTTATCAGGGAGGGGGAAAATGGGATTTATTTTATCAGGAAAGGGGGAAATGGGATTTGTTTCATCTGGAAAGGGGAAAATGGGATTTGTTTTATTGGGGAAGGGGGAAAAAAGGGAATTTTTTTTTTTTTTAATCCAGGAAAGAGAAAATAAAGTCAAGGAGAAAAAAAAAAAAAAAAAAAAAAGGGTGGGGGAGAAATTCAAGATTTGGAGTTTTGGGATATCCAAATTCGCTCATTCCCGGGAATCTTTGGGAATCCAGGAATGAGAATTCCGGGTCGGGAATTCCGGCGGATTTGGGGTTTTTGGGACACCCCAAACTCCTCCTGTGGGGGCCTTAGGGGGGAGGGAGGAGCTTTGGGGATTTTTTGGGGGGGAAATTAAAGGTGGGAAAAGCAGAGATTCGACTTTGAGGGACGGGAAGTTGAGTCCCAGTGGGATTTTAAAGGATTTTAATGGGGTTTGAAGGGTTTCAGAAAGTTTTGAAGGATTTTTTTAAAGGTTTTAAAGGGTTTTGAAGGATTTTTTAAAAAATTTGAAGGGATTTTAAAGAGTTTTAAAGGATTTTGAAGGGTTTTAAAGTGTTTTTAAAGGGTTTTGAAGGAGTTTGAAAGTATTTCGAAGGGTTTTAAAGGATTTTAAAGCGTTTTTAAAGGTTTCTCGGGTTTTTGAGGTATTTGGAAGGATTTTAGAGGGTTTGGAACTATTTTAAAGGACTTTAAAAGGCTTTTTTAAGGATTTTAAAACATTTTAAAGGATTTGGAAGGATTTTAGAGAGTCTGGAACTGTTTTAAAGGATTTTAAACGGGTTTTGGGGGTTTTTAAAGGATTTTAAGGGGTTTAAAAGGGTTTTGAAGAGTTTTAAAGGGTTTTAAAGAGTTTTGGAGAGTTTAAAAGGGTTTTTAAGGGTTTTGAAGGGTTTTGAAGGGTTTTTGAAGAGTTTAAAAGGGTTTTGAAGAGTTTTAAAGAGCTTTCGAAGGGTTTTAAAGGGTTTAAAAGGGTTTTAAAGGGTTTTGGAGGGTTTTGAAGAGTTTTAAGGGTTTTTAAAGGGTTTTAAAGGGTTTAAAAGAGTTTTAAAGGGTTTTAAGGGGTTTAAAAGGGTTTTAAAGGGTTTTAAGATGTTTTAAAGGGTTTTAGGGGGTTTTGAAGGGTGACACCGCCCCCGCGCCTGCTCCAACCCTTCCCTGATCCCATCCTTCCCCCGCACCTCATGCATCAGGTGTTTATCGGGGATCCCCGAGCTTTTCCGGCTTTTTTTTGGAAGGAGTTCAGAGAGCACCGGGAGCTCCCCTCCCTCCCCGAGATTCGCTCCTCTCCCCCCCGGGTTCCGGTGCCTCTCCCGACCCCAAACCCGAGGCTGGAGGAATCCCAAACCCCATCAGTTTTCCAGTTAAAATAAACTTCCCGTTTCTGCCCCCAAATCCCGGGGCTTTGTTTTGACGCCTTTGATCCTCTGCGGGCGAACTGATTAATTAGTGACTCATTAACGGTGTCTGGGGAGGGGTTTGGGGTGCTCCGGGGGTTTGGGGTGGGTGTCTCCGGTGGGAGATATCCCTGCCCGCAGCGCAGGGTTGGAATTGGGGGGTTTTTAGGGTTTTTTTCCCCACCCCAAAGCACCCAGAGGTCACAGCGGCACCCGAGGGATGAAATGGATCCAATGGGTAAAAATTCCCTTAAATCCGCCTCAGTCCTTCTGTCCTGCGCCTCTGGGATCTGCCAGAAGTTCTTTGGGATTATCCGGGCCAGGAAAATGAGGAAAAATAATAAAAAAAAAAAAACCCAAAACCTTTCCTGGTTGGGAAGGTGCCACAGTGAGGGGAAAAACCCGAGCCCAAATCATCAATCCCGAGCCCAAATCATCAATCCCAACCCTAAATCAATCCTGATCCCAAATCATCCGTCCTGACCCCAAATCATCAGTCCCAACCCCAAATTATCAGTCCTGAGCCTAAATCATCAATCCCAACCCCAAATCAACCCTGACCTCAAATCATCAATCCTGATCCCAAATCAATCCTGATCCCAAATCAGTCCTGATCTCAAATCATCAATCCCAACCCCAAATCAATCCCGATCCCAAATCAATCCTGAGCCCAAATCATCAGTCCTGACCCCAAATCAATCCTGATGCATCCATCCAGGATACGTCTGTGGGGTGGGATTGGTTTGTTTGGGATGTGCCTGGCGGAGGATTTGGGGTTTGGGGGAGGATTTGGGGCCGGGTTTGGGTTGTTTGGTGGGGTTTGGGGATCCAACGAGAGGAAGAAGCGGCGGCAGAGCGCGTTCATGGCCGGGCGCGTTCCCAAAGCTCATTCCCAAAGGCCCTTCACGATTCCCGTTCCCGATTCCCATTCCCGATGCTCGTTCCCGATTCCCGTTCCCGATTCCCGTTCCCAATGCCAGTTCCTGATTCCCATTCCCGATGCTCGTTCCCGATTCCCGTTCCCGGGCGCGTTCCCGATTCCCGTTCCCAATGCCAGTTCCTGGTTCCCGTTCCCGATGCCCGTTCCCGATTCTCGTTCCCGATTCCCGTTCCCGATTCCCGTTCCCGATTCCCCGGGCGCGTTCCCGATGCTCGCTCCCGATGCCCATCCCCCGGCGCGTTCCCGCCCGGCCCCACACGGGGGCGCTGCAGAATTCCGGAGCCGCCGCCGAGCGCGGAGAGACCGCGGGACCCCAAACCCACCCAACCCCCCCAAAACAGACCCCAAATACACCAAAATGCCCCCAAGCAGTCCCCAAATACATCAAAATCCCCCGAAACAGACCCTAAAACCACAAAAATCCCCCCAAACAGACCCCAAACACACCCAAATTCCCCCAAACAGACCCCAAATACACCAAACACACCAAAATGCCCCCAAACAGACCCAAAGAGATAAATCAATATCCAAAGGGATTGAGCAATATCCCGAGGGAATAAAGCAATATCCTGAGGGAATAAAGCAATATCCAAAGGGATCAATCGATATCCAAAGGCATCAATCAATATCCACAGGGAATAAATCAATATCCAAAGGGAATAAACCAATTATCCAAAGGGATAAATCGATATCCAAAGGGAATAAATCAATACCCACAGGGATAAACCAATATCCAAAGGGAATAAATCAATATCCAAAGGGATCGATCAATACCCAAAGGGATCAATCAATATCCAAAGGGAATAAACCAATATCCAAAGGGATAAACCAATATCCAAAGGGAACAAACCAATATCCAAAGGGAATAAATCAATACCCAAAGGGACAAACCAATACCCAAAGACATCAATCAATATCCAAAGGGAATAAATCAATACCCAAAGGGATCGATCAATATCCAAAGGGCCGGAGCGCTGCCTGGAGCTGCCAATTCCATAAATCCCCGATTTCTCAAGCCCTGGAACGCTCCGGGGTGGGAAGGGATCCCATTAAATCCCATCCCATTCCCAGGGTGATCCCAGGGTCTGGACATTCCCACAGCTTCCCTTGGGAATTCCATCCCAGCCCATCCCAGGGGGGAATTCCATCCGAAAATCCCACCCAAATCCTCCCTCTCCTGCTCCAAACCTTTCACCCCTTCCATAAAAATTAACCACCAAACCCCCCAAAATTAAGGAATCTCCCGGTTTTTAAACCAAAACCAGCTCGGGGAGGTCGGGAATTGTCTCCCAAGGAATCCCGAGCATTCCAAGATCCCTCGGGGCTGGAATTTGCTCGGGAATGTCCCCGCAGGGAGAACCCTCGGGAGCTCACGGCTCATTGAGCAAAGCCATTCCCAACCCTCCCGGTGCCCCCCGGGAAAACCGGGAATGTTCCCGGGGCTCCCGGGAGGAATCAGAGCCAGGGAAATCCCATCCCGGCGGATTTTCCCCCAATCCAAACTCCTCCGCCTCCAAACTTCCCGGGGTTTTTTTGTTTTTAGTTTTGGGGTTTTTTTTTTCTGTGAGGATCATCCCAAAGCCGATCTGACCCCAGGAAAAGGTGGATGTGCTGGAGTTGGGAATTCATGGAAAAGCAGTGGAATTCTCAACGTGGGGTTGGAGAGTGAGGAAAAAAATCAAAAAATCCATGGGAATGGGAAGGAGATTCCCAAATCCGGACAATTGATTCGGTTTGAGGAATCGGAAATGTGGCTGCTTTTCCCACAGGGATGGGGGAATTCCAGGATCCAAACCCTGGAAATTCTGGGATCCAAGTCCTGGGAATTCTGTGATCCAAACCCTGGGAATTCCCAAATCCAAACCCTGGGAATTCCCAGATCCAAACTCTGGGAATTCCGGGATCCAAACCCTGGGAATTCCCAAATCCAAACCCTGGAAATTCCAGAATCCAAATCCTGGGAATTCCCAAATCCAAGCCCTGGGAATTCTGGGAACCATACCCTGGGAATTCCCAAATCCAAACCCTGGGAATTTCGGGATCCAAACCCTGGGAATTCTGGGATCCAAACCCTGGGAATTCCCAAATCCAAACCCTGGGAATTCCCAGATCCAAACCCTGGGAATTCTGGGATCCAAGCCCTGGGAATTCTGGAATCTAAACCCTGGGAATTCCCAGATCCAAACCCTGGGAATTCTGGGATCCAAGCCCTGGGAATTCTGGAATCCAAACCCTGGGAATTCCCAAATCCAAACCCTGGGAATTCCCAGATCCAAACCCTAGGAATTCCCGAATCCAAACCCTGGGAATTCCCGAATCCAAACCCTGGGAATTCCCAAATCCAAACCCTGGGAATTCCCAAATCCAAACCCTGCGAATTCCTGAATCCGAACCCTGGGACTTCCAGGATCCAGAGTTTCCTGGATTTGAAGGGATGGTCTGAACCCCCAGGTGAATCCACATCCATGGAAAAATGGGAATATCATTGTGCCTCCCCAAAAAGGAAGGAGGAAAAACCAAAAAAATCCCTCAACTGAATCAAAAAATCTGGGAAAAACACCAAGAAGTTCCAGAAACATCCCAGAATTCCCAGAAACTTGCCCCAAAATTTCCCAAAAAAGATCGGTGACTCACCCTCATCCTGGAATTCTGCTGGGAACGGGGGCTCAGGAACCCGGGAAGGGCAGAAATTCCAGCCGGGATTTTCCTCGGAGCCGTGCTCGGCCTCTCCTGGGTGGGAAAGGCAAGGAGAGGCTGATTTGGGGGAAAATCCCAGGAATTCAGGAATTCCCAACCCCAGATATCCCCGCTCCAGCTGTGATCCCGTTTCCTTCTGCTTCCCTCCCAAATCCAAACTCGTTTTTTTGGGGATTTCAGGGTTTTTAGGGCAAATCTGTCACTTGGGGTCAAGGCAGGGAATTCCTGCTGGGAAAAACCTGGGAATGCCAATCCTGAGGGAAAAAATTCCAGAGGCAAAACCCAAATCCTTGTCCCTGCCCTCAGCCCACCCTGCAAATCCAGGTGGGAAATAAAGAATTGCACCGAGCTGGAGAATTTTCCTGGATTTTAGGGAAGAAGAGCTTGGGAAGCCTTCAGGAGGGGGGGGAAAAGGATAAAAACGTGGATTCCCTGCACAAAAAAAACAGGGATAAGGAAAAAAACCATGGATTTCCTACACAAATTTCCAGGGATAAGGAAAAAAAAAACATGAATTCTCTGCCCAAATTTGTGGGGATTGGGAAAAAAACCATGGATTTCCTACACGAATTTCCAGGAATAAGGAAGAAAACACGGATTAATTGCACAAATTTCCAGGGATAATGATAAACCCATGGATTAATTGCACAAATTTCCAGGGATAAGGAAAAAAACCATGGATTTCCTACCCAAATAACAGGGATAAGGATGAAAATATGGATTAATTGCACAGATTTCCAGGGATAAGGATAAACATATGAATTAATTGCACAAATTTCCAGGGATAATGATAAACCCACGGATTCCCTACAAACAAACCACCAAAGGCAGGGTGTGGAAAGGAGCTTTCCACTCCTCAAATTACCTTCCCATCCAATTTTCCAAGGAAATTTCCCCCCCTCTGTTGGATTTTCTGGAGAGGCCCCTCAGCGCCAGGTGTTGAGCCCAACTTTGAAGGGAGATCGGGCGGCGCTAAAAGATTTTTAATTCAATATTTGCTGGGAACAAAGCGCGCGGGGCCTGCTCGGGGCCTGCGCCGGCCCAGGCCTGATAAGGGAGCTGAGGCAGCTGCTCCTCACTCAGCGCCCTCCAAACAGCTCCAAAAAAGAATTCCCAGCTGCTCCTTCATCATTTCCCAGCCCTAATTCCCACTTTTTTCCTGGCAAACACCGGGGGAGAGTTTGGAAAACAGCGGGAGAGTTCAGCTCCTCACGGAGGCCTCAGGGAAAGGCCTCGGGCCTAGCGGGGAAGGCCCAAATTTTCAGATTTTGGGGAAGTTCCAGCTGGAATTCTTGAGGGGATTTTTGGGATGTGTTTTGAGCAGTCCAATTCCATCTCAGGGAAGGTTTTCCCAGAAAATTTCCAGTTTTTCATCCAAAGGAATGAAAGGCCCAAGCGTTTTCCTGCCCCGGATCGGCTCTGAGCGCAAATCCCAAACGCTGCTGAGATTCCGGGCAAAAAAAAAATTAAAATTGGGGGTTAAAAATACAAAATGAAGGGTTAAAAAGAGAGAATTCGGGGGTTAAAAAGGAAAAGTTAAATTAAAAAGGTAGGGATTAAAATTGAAAAAATTTGGGGTTAAAATTAAAAAGCTAGGGGTAGAAATAGAAGATCCAGCAGGAAAATTCCCAAATATCCCAGTGGATTTTCGCCATCTGTTGGGGTTTTTTGGGGTTTTTGGGGTTTTTTTTTTCGGGAAGGGAAATGGAATTCCCAAAATCCCCGGACCCATCCAAATAAAGCTGAGCTATAAAATGATCCAGCAGGAAAATTCCCAAATATCCCAGCGGATTTTCACCATCTGTTGGGGTTTTTGGGGTTTTTGGGGGTTTTTTGGTTTTTTTTTTCAGGAAGGGAAATGGAATTCCCCAAATCCCCAAATCCACCCAACTAAAGCTGGGCTATAAAATGATCCAACACGGATAATTCCACACAAATCCATGGAAACGGGGCTGGGAATGTTCCAGAATGTTCCTTCAGGAGACACCCAAAACCCCACAGCCCTCGCCCCTGTAAAAACAAAAACCCAACAATTTCCAGCTGGAAATTCCCAAATTCCATTTGGCTTCACGTCCCGAGGGTTCCTCCTGCTTTTAATCCACTTTTTCCATAAAGTTTATGGAGCGGGGAGGAGTCCGAGCAGGAGGAACAATTCCGGGATTGTCGTGATGAAAAAAACTCATTAACTCTTAATGAATTAACACCGGGGATAAAACCCAAACGGCACAAAAGGCTGGAAAATGATTCTCCTGCAGCCTCGGCACGGAGCTGAAATCCCCGAAATCCGCGGCAAAATTCCCTGATTCCCGCTGCTGGGGGCAGGGAAAAGCGGGATTGGAACAAAAACTGGGGAAAATGGGATTATCCCGTCTTGGGGATTCCCTGCAGGGGCAGGAGAGGAGGTGTTTCTCCAAAAAAAAGGGTTTTTTTCTCCAAAAAAAGGAGGTTTTTTTTCTTCAAAACATTTTTGAAGGTTTTTCTATGGGATTTAGAGAGGTTGGGATTTAGGAGGAGGAAATTCCAGGTGGGACAGAGGTGTCAGGGGCGGGCCCGGCTGGAATGGGGAGAATTCCAGAGGTTTTGGGTCCCGTGGGTGACTCCGGGGCTCTGCAGGAGTCAGGAATGTCCGACATTCCCGGCCCCTCGGAGAGAAAAACCCCGGGGCTGGAGGAGGGAAAATGCCAAGAGGAGAAGGAAAAGATCCGGATTTGGGGGAGGAAAAGATCCGGATTTGGGGGAGGAAAAGATCCGGATTTGAAAGAGGAAAAAATCCAGATTTGGAGAATTAAAAGATCCGGATTTGGGGGAGGAAAATATCCGGATTTGGAGGAAAAGATCTGGATTTGGAGGAGGAAAAATATCCGGATTTGGAGAAGGAAAAGATCCGGATTTGGAGGAGGAAAAGATCCGGATTTGGGGGAGGAAAAGATCCCGATTTGGAGAATTAAAAGATACGGATTTGGAGAAGGAAAAGCAGCAGAAGAGGGAAAATCCCCCCTCTTTTCCAACTCAAACCTCTCCCTAAAACCTCCAAAATCCCCCAAACTAAACCGATTTTTAAACAGATTTTTTTTCTTCCTTTCTTTCAGCTGCAGCTGCTTCCCATGGAGGAACAAAAAAAAAAAA